>CAJVPT010000754.1:0-26102 GCA_910592055.1 Acaulospora colombiana | reverse complement strand
TGATTAGGAGATCCTCCAAAATTAAATCCTAAATAGTAGTCATGGTAATTTTTGCACAAATATGATAATCCTTTTTTGTATATACTGTATCTGACGGAATGTATAACACCTTTTAATATTCCTAGATATTATTCACTCAGACCTCAAAAGAGGGCATATTGCCTTCTTTATCACCACTTGTAGTATCAGATTAGTTTTTATTAACTGATTTTCAATTAAGTAGAGCATCAGATTGGAATATTCTAAGCTAGAAAAGGGGGGGTCCTGGAGACTGCTAGGATAGGAGAGGTCTTGGGGTATCTATGATAGACTAGATCAGAAACTTTTCTTTATACAATCCTTTCAATAATAAGACTATAAATCTCAGCCTTTTATTGATAGAAAGCTAGAAGTCCCATCTTCCTGCAGCCTAATCTGATTTTAAACTTGTTTCAGTTAATTGGGTATAACTTTCATAGAATAACCAGTAAAACCTGATTAAAAAGTAATTTTTGATTTTTGGTCTTTAAGTGATATTAAACTATGGACCTTTTGATTGTGACCTAAGAGCCCTACCACTATGCTATTGAATCACAGGTCTCCTAAATATACAGTATATTAATTAATTAATTAATTTATTTTTTTTTAAACCCGTGGTTAGTCCAGTACTGTGTGTTTATTAATCATTATGAAAACTGATTTAAATATATAAGGCAATTGCATTATGACTAAACTAAAATCTTGTACTGACACACTTGTCAATGGCTTCCAATTCTCAAAAGAGCTTTAGCCTCTAAGTACAACCTTGGGAACAATATTTTTTCTGAACTAAGTTTTGGGTGAAGACCCTTCTAACTTATCCATCATTGCTAGCAGGTTGTCATTATTTATTATTCTCCAAGGAACGGAATTCGAGAAACTACAAAAGGGAAAGGGAAAAAGAAAAGGAAAGAGAATATCTAAAAATACACAATTGTGTCCACAGTTTCTATTTAATATTTTTATATTACATTCAAATCTTGAAACTATTCCCCATACCCCTCAAGTTTACTCAGTAACTGTACTATATATGTTTTATTTATACTTCTGTTTGTATCTATACATATGAACTACTCCTTATACTATGTGTACATTAAATAAACACTATATATATCAACTATTCTTAGTATCTATCTATATATGACTAACTATATTGATTATATTATATATATAAGTACTACTTTTTCAGGAAATTGTGCGATTCCTTCTTGATTCTTCCTAGCACATTATTATTAAGAGTAAGCTGGTTATCAAGCCATCGAATTTTCTTTATCCTGGATCCAGTTTTTGATCCTTTAGAGTGGTTAGTGAATTTCTCTTCTCACTAAGGCCTCCTAATAGTACTGGCTATAGTAAATACTGCATAGCCTAACATGTGATAGTCAGCGGTACTCTACTAGTCAATTAGATCTACTTTTTTTATTATCTTTCCTAACTTATCACTAGGAGTAACGTGATTAAGTCAGGATAATCCTAGCCGATTTTGGATCTTGATCTTCAGATCACAATCTTTATATAGACCATATCACGAGTGACCTTCAGTCCTCTTCTGATTGTCATGTGACTATATGTAAAAACGTCAGAAGTTTCTGTCCCACTTGATTAAGTCAACAAATACTGTATAAGTTCTTCCAAACTTCAGGCATTGCCCCTGGAGGATCTGAACTTGCATCTTGTGATCTGACTTATGGAGTGCTAACCACTGCACTATTAACCCATAGATCTAAATATACAGTATATTTATGTATCCTTGCATAGTACAATATATATATATAATTTAGAATTTAATAAAATTAGACATAAGCCCATTAAAAAAAAATTTGATAACAAAAAGAGTTTATTAATATCTTGTTCTTATTTATTTTTTCAATTGAATTAATTTATAAATCAAGTTTTATAAAATCAATAAAATATAAGTAATTTTTTTTTTAAATACAGTAAAACCATACCTTATTGATTCAATCAAAATAATAAATTAAAGAAAAATTTCCAACTTGTACATCTAATCTATTTCTTAACTAAAGTAAATAATAGTATAAAAATTCACCTTGTGGCTATTGCTTCTTTACAAAGATCAGAAAAACTAGTGTAAAAATCACTAATGCAAAATAAATTTCAATATATTAGAAAAAGGAAATTAAAAAAATTGTATTCAAGTTTATATTTATCACAAACCCTATAGTCTGGTTTGCTATTGTGTTCAATACTCTTCTCTTCTATTTACTTTATTTAAAAAAGATAATTGAAAATGAAACTATACAATTTTAAACAGGAATGAAGATTTTGTTTTACAAAAAAGATATTAGAAGGAAGAAAAGAAATGGTTTGATTATAGATAATTTGAATATATACTACTATTATTATTTCAGTATTATAGATTGATTATTCTTTGAGGACTTCATTAGTTCAAGACATAATATCTATTCCTTCACAAATTTTAATATCTCTATATTGTAATTCTTATTTATCAGATTTTTACTTTTTCTTTTTATACTCTATTCTATATAGGATTTTTTACTGATATTTTTTTAGATAATAATAAGTCAGAGATTTCATAAGGCTCTAGAATATAGAAAACAATGAATAGGTACTAAAAAGATTGAAGCCTATTATTCAACAATCTGTTTTTTTTTACTATTACAATAACTCCAATTTAAAAAGGACCATCTTGGTACTTTCAGTGTGCATCTTGTTGACCTTGATAAATACTATACTGTTTTCTTCAAAGTATTATCATTTGTAGAAATTGAACTATTGTTTAATATTCCAGTATGATATATTCTTTAGTTACTTGAGTCATTCAACTACATGTTGATATTATTAATTAAGTATAAATTATCTTAAAATCTTCCTAATCTTATAATATTCATGCTAATAAAAAATAAACATAATACTTTAAGGCATTATTCTTATCTTATATTCTTTGAATCTTGTTTTCATTCTTTTTTCTTGATAGAGAGGAAGAAGATATACATATATATTTTTATTTAGTCAAAAATATAAAGGTTAATAGTATTCTTATTCATTTGAACCATAGTAAAAATAATATCAATGGATCTTAGATTCTTATAGATTTAAGGAAATATATTAAATTATGTAAAGTAATCAATAGGAGTTTGTTTATATCTTTTACTAATATAAAAATTTCTATTCAATCATAATGTGAGAAGTTTTGTGCTACTCAAAATTCAAAATCAAACTAAGATAGGTCTAATTTTTCAGAAAAAACTTAAAAGAAGTACTATTAAAGTGCAATAAATAATAAGGAATGAATATATTATCTTTTCTTATTAGAACTACTCTATAATATTTCTCCATAATGTAAGATGATTACATATCAGTTCTTTTTTTTTTTTGGACTTTCTTGCTATTGTACAAAAGATATTGCTTGACTTTTGTAGATCATAAAGAATTTAGTTTTGCTTAAAAAGAATTATAAATAAAAAAGAAAGGGTAGAGGTGACTCCTAAAGATAAACTTCAGGTTGATTTAAAAAAAGTATTGAGACTTATTAGCAATAAACTTTTTGTAAACATTTTTTTTATATAAAGTCAGAATCAACAGAAAGAGTGTTTTAATAAGATACAAGTTTTTTTTTTTTTTTTAAACACTTAACTTGTCTATTTTATTGATTGTATACAAGATATAACATTTACATGGAATGGATGTATGCTTTACATTTACATTGATTTACAAAGAGATTATGTAAACTATTTTTAATATTAAAATTGACAATAAAATCAATTGATAATGGGCACCCATTACCATTGGTGATGGGGCTCAATTTTTTTACCTCTTGTGATATATTGTATCCAATTAAAGGCCTAAGCTCTATTAGTGTATTTAGAGAAAATGTCAAGAATAGTTAAGATACCTATTATTATTTATTCCATTGTTTTGATTTGTAGTTCTGGAATGGCCATGTTTTTCTTCATTGTGTAGCTTTGAAACTTAAGCCTTTTCTTTTTAAGGAACTGTGTAATATCCATAGTTTTTTTCCATATTTGGATTTGGAGGTATTTATCTATCCATATGTTGTAGATAATGAATCTAATTTTATAAATTATATTGCGAGTGGCTTTTGTTAGTGCACTGGGGGATATGAAATGGCCAATAGTTCAGATTATCTTTCTATTGATACCTCCTTTAATAAATATGTTCCATAGGTTATTAGTTGTTAGGTGGTCTTTAATTTCTTGTTTGATTGAGTAGATACTCCCTTTTTTTGTATGTACTATGGTTTCAGTATATATGGCTAAAAGTATTATTTCATTTATATAGATTCCATGATGTTTAACCTAAAGGAATAAATGTTGTTTTCTATTTCTGTACATGTAAAGCAGGTAGGTGATTTGTAGATGTTAGATTTGTAAAATACAGTTTATCTATAATAGGAAGTTCTAAATTCTAGAGTTTAATAACAAATTGTCTATAATGGTAATCCATATTATTTGTAAAATTATCTATGAGTTTTGTAGAGTAGAGGTATTAAAATGATCTATATCAGTTTTTTGGTATTGATTTGTTTTTTTATTTCTTTATTGTGTAATCCAGGTATATGTAAGTGTTGCTTGTCTTATTGTTTTAATTGTTTTATGAATTATGCTTGTAATTCTATTTTTCTATGTAATATAAAGCTAGAGTATTTGTATTTGTGTAGTTGTGTGTGAGGGTACCATTGATAATGACACATTTTAGTCCTTGTTTTGCAAGTTTGTCTACTTGTTTCAAATATTTGTTGTTGTCTTCTTTTCTATTGATTTTGATCTATTTGACTTGACTTTGTGTAATATGTATGCATTTATATAAGTTGTGAATGAGGCTGATTTCTGTTAGTTTTTTTATTTGTTTTAAGGCTGCTTTGTGTATTTCAATTATGAGTTTGGCTGAATCTGTGCATATAATTACTTCCTGTCTATGAGATAGGGAGCTAATAACAAAAATTGCAAAGATGATCTTTGCTTAGAAAGTTGAACACTATTCTATGGTTTTGAGGTTAAGAGTTTTATATTGTAACCTGGTGATTGGAAAAATGATTTCTATATCAAGTACATTTTAGTTGTTTTAATTATAGGCTCTATCTATAATTATTTGGATTGCACTACTTGTGTCAATATTTTTGTTAATCTCAATTAGTTTGTGAAATGTTGGGTCTGGAACTTAAAAGAGATGTGAGAGATGTTTTATGGTTTTGAAAGTTGTGTTTATTTTAATTGCATCGAGCTTCTAGTTGGATTCATTAGTCCAATGTTTAATGCTATCGGGTGACACTTGAATTTTGAAATAAGGTTCTTTTGGATTACCTATGTTTGATTTGCTTGTTCTAGCTACTGGGACCTGGTAGATTGAACTTGTTGTAGCTTTAAAATAGCATATCAAGCTTCTCTTGTTTATATTTTTGTTGAGTTCACAACTTGAGAATTTTTCTAGTAGTAAAATATCTGTAATAAAGTAATGTCAAAACTTTGATTGGTCTTTATCTTAACTGACTTCTTTTCCAAGGATGATATCTTGATTATACTGTAGGATGTACCAGGATTTGTTCATTTTTCTAGATGGTTTGAATATTTCTTCTGATTGTTAATTAATTTGTGCTTTGGAATTGAGGTGGCTGAAATTGATGTAGTTGTTGATATATATTTGTGTTGTAGTAAAAAAGAAGAGAGGTTGTTTTCTCTTGTTTATTTTGTTGTATAGAGTGTCTACTTGATGCCAGTTCAGAACTTTTGTAGGGTAAATGTTAAGAAGTTGTTTGATACACATTATGTTGTGTATTCTAAGTCCTTTTCTATTATAATAATACTATTTATTTGCCATAATGTCTTTGATATAGATAAGCTTAATATTGTTGATTCTGTTTATTGTTTGACATTATACTGTATGTTGATATTTCAAACTTGTATATTGTTCAGGATATCCTGTATAAAGTTGGTCTTTGCTGAAAAGATCTTTGGACATTTCTCAAGAATATTGTCTTTTCGCCATACTATCTATTAAAGTTGTTGGGTTCTGAGTCTAATTGTTTGTCCAGCTAGGCGTTAGAGATCACTGTAGTATTTTTGCTATTGTCATGTTTTTATTTCCATTATATTGTATGAACTGTATAGATAGAATATTGATGTTGAAGCAGTATTTAATAGTTAGGTATGATGCTTAAAACAGTTATATATGCATCTGTCTATCCATTTAGTTTCATTTTTTGTAAGGACTCAGTTTGTTAGTAGATATTCGATTGTAGGAAAAAGAATGGGGTTAGTGATATAGTAATGCATTTTGTCTATAATGTATTTCCTGGATATTGTATTGCAAATGATAATGACTTTTTTCTTGATAAGGTTGTATTGGTACTACTTTCCTTTTTTTTCTTCATACCATATGCCAAGAACTCTTATTGCCTATATTTTAGGAATAGGGTTTACTTTATGATCTTGAAAGATAATGTTTTTTTGTGAACTGTTTAATATTAGAAGTTCAGATTTGAGAAAATTAACTATAATTATATTGAGATAGTAAAAGGAAGTACTGGCTTCCATGATGTCTTCGAGCTGTTCTCTATTTTGTATAATAAATGTAGTGTCTTTCATGTATACTGTGATTGAGATGTTAAGGCTAATAGAGCTACTATTTTCAAGATTGGATCTGTTGCTCTTGAATTAATAATTATTCATGGAGCTGATGGTGTTGATTAGTGGATCATAGTAAATCTACTATAGGATCTGTAAAATTGTATTATCTTGATCTATTCCTTCTTTAACTTGGTATGGATCTGTAAGTCCAAAGAAGATAATTACTTTATTGAAGTGGTTGTGAAAATAGTCATTGATTATATTGATTAGCTTGCTTAGGACTTTGATTTGTTAAAGTGAAATTGTAATCTCTATGTGTTGACCATATTATATATTCTGCTCATGTCTTGGAATAGCATGCAGTACTGTTTATTCTTTTCTCATATATCTTCTAGAACTTGGTTAATAATGGTGATAGATTCACAAATGCTTTCTTTGGAAAGTGCAACCCAATTGTTTTCTAACAGGATTGAATGTTCTACTAGAATTTTGGCCAGTCTATTGTTGATTAGTTTGGTGAAGATTTTTTTAATGGATTCTAGGAGAGTAATGGATCGAGTTATATTAATATTGTGCTATCAATCTCTAGATTTGGATATTGAATATATTGTATCTTCTTTCCATTCTGTGGATAGTCTTTCGTATGTGAGAATATTGTTAAAAAGTGTAGTTAAGTTATCTAGTATTGCTTTATTGAGATATTTATATGCTGAATATAGGATTTGTGAGGGTACTGGGATGGATTTGTTGCTAGTGTTCCTAATTGTTTATTGGATTTCCTTTGTTATGAATGGAATTAATGTGGGTTTATACCATTCTTTCTTGATACTGGAGATTGGTTGATATACTTTTTGCCAGATTGTGCCTTTTTATTTAAAAATATGTCTTTTCTTTGTCCAATTACTGAAGTGGGAGTGGACTGTATTTTTGATTTCTTGAGGTTTTTATATTATAGTCTTTCATTACTATCATCTTTAATGAGTTTGATTGTAAAAATAATTTTTTTAAGGTTGTTCAGTAATGATCTGGTAGGTTTTTTTTTATTTGTATTGTATCAGTTGTTATATTTTTTATGTGCTTAATCTATGTTGACTTTTTTTTGCTGTTTATGTCTTTTCTAATTATAATTTTCTCAAGACTGATTAATTTATTGATTTTTTCGTTAATGGATATAGTATCTTTTCAGGTGCCCATGTTCTAATAGATGTTTTTTCTTAAATAGCTTTTTAAAGGTAAATAAGTTGTTCTAGGTTGACTTTGGTATTTCTTTCATTATAAAATTTGATTTGTCTTTTGTATTGTATTAGTTGAATAAGAAACAGGGATCTGGTTGGCTATAAATATTTGGGTCGATTTCTTTACTTTTCCCTGTATTTTTGTATATGTTTGTTGACTATATTGAGAATAGCATGTCTGAGGTAGTGCTAGCTCTTGTTAATGTCTATTGATTCTGAGGTAAGAATTTTGTTAAGTTTGATTGCATATGCATCAAGTTCTGAGGAAAAAGTTTTTTATTGTTTGTTAGATATTTTTTCCCATTGAAAATGAGTATTGGTGTAAGGTCATCTATTTTATTTGTTATTTGTTTCTAGTTACCATATTTTTATATAAGTTATTTGTAGGTTATGGTCTATGGTGATATTGATATTTTTAGTTATGAATGTATTTATAGTGTACCATATAGGTTATGTATTTGTTCAGATCATATCAATTCTATTGGAGAAGGTTGTGGAGTGTCATGTGTATTCTCTTTTTTGGAGATTGTCATATCTGTATGTGTCAATCCTCCCAAGGTCATGTGGTTGCTCACAGAAACTGTTTGTTTTGTCTTTGTATATTTTCTTGTTGCTATTAGTTTTGTCTAGTCTATTTGATAAGCTGATATTGAAATCTCCTTTGCCAATTATATGCCAGTTTGTTTTGTTATGTTGTTTGATCTATTTGATAATTTGGTTTTGGATAGCTGTTTTGAGCTTCTCTACTTTGGCTGGAGAGTAGATATCAATAATCCTATAATAGGTTTTATTAGGAAATACAAGATCTATGTATATTTCTCTATCTAAATATCTTTGAACTTCGATTATTCAATCAGAGGGAGGTTTTTTAATTGCAATTCTTATTCCTACACCAATTTGGTTGTCTTCTTCTCACTATATTGAATATTTTGTAGTTTCCAATGTTTAGTATTTATGCTTGTTCTGTTGGTCTCTATAGATATTACTATGATCCAGTTGTTTGTATGCCATGTGGTGAATCAAGTTTTTCTCTTGAGGAGATCATTTAGGCCTCTATAATTTAGGGTGGCCACTGTCTAGTAGGACTTTGTGTAGTTTTGTTCAGTATTTATTGAGTTGTTTTGTGGTATATTTTGAGGGTGCTGTGAAATGTTTAAGTGATTGTTTGTATTGCCATAGCTGTTGTTGAGAAGTGGTATATTTATTATAGTATTGTTTTGGATTGTTTTATTTGAGATACTTATGCTTGTATTCATATGATCTGAAATAATAATATTGTTTGTGAAATTGTCCATTTTTTAATATGTTGTTGCTTGAGAGATCATTGTTCTCTTGTTCAGTTTTTGTACTGCTTGTATTACACATGTTATTAATATATTGAGGGAGGATGTCTTGTATTGCTTGAAAAAATGTTCATAATAGTTGATACTAGTACATTTATGGTTCTATCTATGTTTTCAATTGACTAGTAAAGTTGTTATTATTGCTATTGGATATTCTGTATGTTTGAGGGTTCAGATTCTAATGCTTCTATATTAATATCTATATTTGTGTTGTCCTCTTCCATTCCTTCTGCATCTACATAACAGTATATTTCAAGATTATTAATTCTTTAATTGAGGTTTTCTAGTGATTCTTTAATGAAAGTGATTTCTTCATGAATTGTATTGAGAGTTATAAGAATATCATTTGTTGAGTCAAAGTTGTATTCATTCTGTGAAATATTATAGAAGCTTTTGATAGCTATAGCATATGATCCAGGTTTGATGAGTTTAATGCTCCTTATAGGTTGTGTTAGTCTGCAGATGTGTGTGAATTTGGTTAGTTTGAATCAATTGTATAGTTTTTCAAATTTTTGTGCTTGTTTGTGATTGTAATCATTCCATTGTTCTCTTCATTCTTTGATTATGCAGCTGGTTACAAGGTAATTGGAACTATTACTGTATATATGGTACAGAGCTTCGTGTCAATAGGTTGCATGTTAAAGTGATTTCATCTAGATAGAAGGTTTCATTTAGGGCTTATTGAAGAAGTTGTTTATTATTAAAGTTAAAGACTACATATTTTCTTAGTTTGTATAACATTAACCATGGTATATAGTAAGTTTTGACTTGTAGCTTTTGACAGATATGTTTGAGGTCAAACGTATGGATTCCAAATAGAAGATCAGATAATTTTGCAAAAAGAAATATCCTATTCTTCAATTTTGCTAAGTCCCAGGTTGTATCAAAAATCCTTACTAAGTCTATTTTAATGAGGATACTCCAGAATTTTAGTACTTTTTATTTGTTTTCCTGATTCGAGAATATGATTTTGGCTGACTGTCACATTTGTTGTGTTGTTATCTTGATATTGGTTATCTGCCTGAACTTAGCAAATGTTTGTTGTACATCAATAAACTTTTTGTTCAGAGGGATATCCTACATCCTAATGCTTTTTTCCTTGTCAAGTCTACTGATTATTTTGGGAAATAAAATGAGTTTGGCATTGCTTGTTTCAATTAGAATAATGTTGTTAACTTTTTCTACAGATTAGTGGTTTTCAAAAATAGTAATAATGTGATTGATTTCTTCTATTAATTTGCTTTAGATTGTAAGTAGTCCTTTGGAAAAGTTGAATGCCTTGATGATAAAGGTGATTTTCTTTTCTATAGAGTCTCTTAGTAGTAAGTCTGCTTTTATTCCAAGTTTGATTCTCTCTCTGTCATATCGGATATTCCTGGTGAAGAGTGAGCTAAGTCTTGGTTTACTACTTTGCATAGATTCTCTTTTTTCTTGTTTTCCTTGAATTTGTTAGCCTTGTTTCTCTAAAGAGGAAGTATTGTTATTGAAATCTATCTTAACATTTGAGTCATCAATTCTTGCCAATCTGGAGTTGTCAATTGCTATTTTTTTGCCTTTTGTTATAGGGCTTTCACCTATTTTGTGATGTATTTCTCCTATATTGTGGTGTACCTTGTTTTTTATATCTTGCTCCTTTTCTACCTGTTCATTCCAGGTATATAGGTTCTTATCATATTAATGTCTTCTATTGTTCCTGTAATTGTATTATTGTCTTGAGATGTTGCTTGTATAATATTTGGGAATGGAGGAATAGTTTGTTTTTGTGAAACTGTTTGTTTGATGCTGGGTTTTTTTTAGGTTTTCTGTATATTTCTTTGTAGATGAGACTAACTTTACCCCTGGTGAGCTTGTTAACATTGTAGTTAGATCTGCTAGTCAGATATTATTGTTTTTTAGGTCTCTTCATTTTCAAATTATTTTTGTATTTTTGTAATTTATACTACTGTACCACAGGAAAACAGAAAAGAGTTTATGAGTTGTATGTGTAAGATATAAGTAATAAGTTCTCAAATAATAAAAAAGTTATTATTTATTTAAACTAAAATCTTTCTTTCATTTTATTTAATTATGCAAAGTTTATAAAATCAAGATCTCTTTTTTTTCTAATTAAACAATAAAATTGAATAGTTTCTATTTTATATTAAGTTCTAATTTTTTATTATAGTTGGTAATATTTTTTTTTTTTAACTCGCAATCAGATCAGCATGACTTGTCTTTATTGTATATATATTAGATATTTACAAATTATTTTGACTTTTACATACTAACTTACCCATCATCAAAAAACTATTTCTCTAGATGCAACTTAGGGAATAATATTTCGCTCCTTTACTAACTTGAATAAATCCTCTAGTCAATAAAATCATTGCCTACAGGTTATTACTATAGATCATTCTAAATTCTGACTGCAGTTAAAAACCAAACCATTTCCTTCCATAACAAATTCAATCCTTGATGATTTCTATATACTTTGTTTCCTCCTTTCTTTTAGAGACTTCTTGTTCTAGATCTTTACAAGTGTGGGTTCTTCTTCCTGTTCTTGTATAACTTGCATAATGAATTGATGTCCATGTCTTTTGATTCGTTTATCCTTTTCAGTAATATTTTGCTTCTTTTCCCACTCTATAACTTTTTTGCAGCAGATATTCCATATGTTCTTCTTGAAATTTTTCCTCATTTTATAACAAAGCTTACCAATTATGCTTTGTGTAACTTCGGGGGAATCTTGAGTTGAACTTTGAGGTAATTCTTCAAAGAAATAGTTTTGTTCTTTTCTATGTATCCACAAATAGTGTTGAAAAGCTTCTATCAGATTGCTGAATCTCGTTCAACCATTTACTTGTCCAGTTATTGATTGCAGGGTAGGCTTTTTCTTTGTTTTTGATTTCTTTATTGATATATCAGTTGATCTTTTCCTTTGCTTTTCTCTATATATTCTCTCTGATTTCTTTAGTGACTGAATATTCAAACAAGTGTCCTAAAGTTTCTTCTTGAAGTTCACATACTGGATATATCGTTATGGTATAAATATCTGATTTCCTTTTTTTCAATATCTGTAATACTGGAAGTTCATTATGGATCAGGTTAGTTAGGAAGCTTTTGTCTTTATTATCTTTAAAAGAGGTATCGAAGGTGTTGGATAGATTGAAATGATTCCAGAAGGTCAACCAGTTTATGATTTTGTCATTTTGGATCCACAGTTCTTGGATCCTTTTCTGTGTTGTCCAATCTTTTCTTATCTTTTTCTTGTTGAACGTCTTGACAAATTCTCTAATATTGATGTCTATCATGTACTCTCTCCATGTGGCTATTGTCAGAACTGTCCCTAACTCTGGTAGTTGGTGCCAGATTATTGGATTTTCACGTCTAGCTTGTTTGATAAGCAGATCTACTTGGTTATTGAACTTATCGATTCCATGGGCTTTGACCTTTATAATTTCCAAAATGAGATCTTTCTTTTTAACTAAATTTTTGATTATACTCCATAATGGCCAATTAGTAGTCTTTGTCCATCTCCTTATTAATATCTTCACTTGTGCACAGATGGACTTCCATGTCTTAACCACAGTATTACAGTCGGTGAATATTGAGACTGTTGTATTTTGAGGAGCTGTATATATTACAGTTAGAATAGCCAATATTTTTGCCCTGGTTGTTGATGGCCATGTTGATGCCTCTGCTGAGAATTGCTTCACAACTTTATTGTCTTCTATTAGGACCCAAGCCAAACCCATTTTAAGCTCACTATCTTTTGTCCCTTTTTTATATGATCCATTAGTATAGAAAGTAAACTGAATAGCTATACATTTTCTATTATAATTCAGGACATCTATAAGCTCATCTATATGTTAATTTGATTGTATAGCTTGTCTTATTAGCATGGCTCCCAGTTTTCTATCTGGATTTCCACTTCTGGTCTAGATATTAGTGGAGTTTCTACATATTGCTTTGTAGTTATATATCAATTATAGTTAAGAATATATTTCTTAAAAATTATTGATTATAATTAATAAAAATTTTTATTGTAATAATTAATTCTTATATTATTACAAGGCAAAAAGATTGTTAAAAATCTGACTATTTGAATAATAAAAAATATTTATTATAAAATTCCTTTATTTAGATATAACTATTAAATTTTTTAGCATAACTTATATATATTACCATAATACAACAAACAATGAATCACCACTCAGCAAATGCAATGAATGCCTTTTGAATGAAGAGGGCAGTGATCAGAACTGCTTATTCAACACCAAGGTATAGAAAGCTATCAGAATTCCAGTCATGGCAAGGTGTATATCCACCTTTCAGCATTCCACCTCAAATAGAAATCTTCAGTATAAATCAAGAGTATTACCAGAATCAATCCATACTGCATTAAATCAAATATATACAACTCAACAAGCTTACAATCATCCTCCAACAGTAAACATCTCCCATAATGTAGTATCCTCACATATTATAACACACCTCATTGATAGCCAAAACTGAATTTCTGATCTCATAACTATATCCAAAAAGATAACTACACACTTACATTTCAAAATATACACAGATAGCTCTCTCAACAAATGGAACAAAAAACCATATATGGGACTAGGCTGGATTATCATCACTCCAAACAATGAAGAACATACATTCAGAGCCCAAACCCATATACACCCCTCATTCTCAAGAGCAGAAATTATGACCATAACAACTATGATATTAACCCTGCCAGAAAATTCAACAGCTGATATTTTCACAGACAACCAAACAGCAATTAGTTGCATTCAACAGACTTTGAAAGCCTCAGTATCATGCCTTATTAGAAAACAAAAGAACTTCCATATGCTTCAAACCATAAAAGATATCTATATTGCAAGACACCTCAAATTGCAAATGCATAATATCCAAGCCCACTCAGATATCAACTGGCCTCAATAAGCATAGGTCCACAAGAAATGTGTCCGGGCACCAGTATCCTCAATATTCAATCCACTCAGAATCTATAAACATATATAACAATACAATGGAACAACATCCAAATCGACATACCTGCAAAGAACATTTGCAAAAAGATCATCTAGGCAAAGTATATTGTACAATGGTGCTTACTTAACAGAATACTTACAGACTTTACTGGACAATACAAACATATCCACTGGCAAGAAACATACAACCACCTACATCCATCTCAGATTAGCAATACAAATACCTCATTGAAAGACCAGCAAATTCGCAAGTTCTCACTAAACCTATAGAATAACAAACTTCCAATCAAAACTAAATTATATAATAGAAAACCATCACTATATAAAGACAATAAATGCTGCAGTTGTGATCAAGTGGAAGATAACTACTATCCTTTCCTATGTCAACACAACAAAATAGATATTAAACATCAAGCCATAATAATGATCCAGAAAGCAATACTCAAGCACATATCCAGAGAAAGGAAAAGTCAAACATTAATTACAATAAAGAGCAACATAACTTTGGATACCTCGCAGTAGCTTAAATTATTCATTAAAGGAGCCTTCTTTAAATCTACTATTAAACAATCCACCAAATAATTCGCAATGCAACCAAAGCAAAAGACTGCATAACTGAAATATTGAAAGAATAGAAAAAATTCCTTATACTCAACTTGAAAGACTAGAAATGAAACATTCCAAAAGTGGAAAAAGGAACATGAAATCTCAAGGAAAAAAGAAAAACATCACAAATATAAAAAAACATCCCTAAATCTAGCCAGATAGATAAATGAACAAGCCATCAAAGATTGCTACATAGATCTAATCAATCAATATATAAAACAATTTATCCTTGAAAACACTAACATTATGTCCATCTTTTCTTTTGAACCCAGTGCTAGCTTTGCCTTGGCAGGTTAGTTCTCCCTTAGTTTGGAGTGGCAACAAGTCATCTGATGAATTCTTTAGAACATCTAACTAGTTCTAAGAAGTTTAATAGTATATATGATATTCTTTGTAATTCCTACAATGTATAGTTGCATATTACTTTATCAAGCTAAGAAACAAGATCAAGCCAGCTTTAAAAAAAAAAAAAAAAAAAAAAAAAAAAAAAAACTATTAAATTTTTTTTTTTTTTTCTGGCTCAGCCCCCAGTTAATCTTTTTTTAGCTTTTACTTAGATATTATATTGTGCTATCTATTTCAGAGCTAACTAGAAATTAGACTATATTAATATGTAAGTATGATTATTATGAAAGATACCTTTTAGATCAGATTTCCAAATGAATCTTTGTGGCTTGTTGCCTTCCTTTCAGAAAACTAACCTACTTAAGCTGAGTTGTGCTATTTTCCTTGAGTTTTCATGAAAAAAGAAATTTAAAAGTTTTGGTTTTCTTCCAGTTCAAATCAATCTTATTTATTAGTTTCCCTAATCAGTCTTTTTGCATGTTCTGCTCCATTTATCTCTCACTCTCTTTTCTACTTTAGTGATCTATTGGTATCTTTTCCATTCTCCAGTTGTCTCACATCTCTGTAGTCAGATTTCCCTTGTGAGGTTCTGTATTTCTTTGAAGTACCTTAAAAGAGTATGTTTGGCTTTCTTTTTCTTAAAAATTCTGATCCATTCATGAACAAAATTTGCAATGTCCTTGAGAATTAGGCTCCTAGATATTATGTTAATCCAAGTATTTTGTACGTTACGTTCAGCCTTCTTGACCCATCTTTAGATCCATGATTTGCTTCATTTCTTTCTGCTTTGAAGATAATTTGATATGACCTCTAGCATGCACAGATTAAAGTCAAGTTTATTTCCTTTATATGTGAAGATATGTATTTGGTCCTCGATAGCCACATTACATCTGACACATCTACTGGATCTATATAAGTCCCTTCTTTTAGTATATAGTTTGGCCATAGTTAGTAACTCCTATATCCAAGACTTCAATTTGAAACTGGGGTTTTTATTTACTACGAAATAATGTTGTACATATGATTATTTATACATGGTAAATATATTATATACTATATATACTAACTAGCCCTATTAAGGGAAACTATACGACATTTTTTAATTTTTTCTAGAACAATTTTATAGAGTAATCTAGTTATCAGACTGTTGTATATACTCTAACCTGTCCCCAGTTTTGGATCTTCGGCATGGTCCACAGATTCCTTCTCCCACCAAGGTCTCCCGATGATTCGTCATAGACAAGTTTGATCATACTTTTATACATTCCACCAGTACAATGTTTATTCTTTTCAGGACTTCAATTTTCTTAACTTGACAACTTCCTTATCAATCGGTAAGATTGCCAGAGTGTCTTTATCAATCTAGTTTCTGTCCTGGTTGACCACGAGATTAGCCCTATCTTCCTTCACCTTATCATGGTAATAATATACTAATCATTTATAACACCTATAGACTAGCCTGATCTGGTAAAGATCAGCTATAGGTGATACCATGTTATAGTAGATTCTTTCATTTCAAGTATCAGTAAGATACAGTAGCCAGGACTGTACCCAATGACAAGTATTAACCTATCATCCAATGGAATCATTTCATTGTATATGCTATTTTTCACTTGGCCCTCAGGTAGTATTGAACTCTGGACCTTGTGATTGCGACTTGGGAGTACTACTACTGTGCTATAGATCCACAGGTCTAATATAACTATTAAATAATATTATATTAAAACCATATAACTTAATTTTTATTGAGTTTTATAAAAATCTAAAGTTTATTATAAGTTATCTATTTATTACAGATTAATATAAAATTATTGCTCAAAGAAAATTGAATTAAGTATACTTACTGTATTACTAGAAATAAATGTTTTCACTAAATAATAAGTCTTTTTAAATGATATATAGGAAAAAAATCAAGATTAAAAATAAATAAGTTCTTTGAATAGTTATAAAAAGAAAGAATATTTTAATAGATATTTCTTATTAAAAAAAGAATTTGAAAAGCAGATCTTTAAAAAAAACTAAAGAATTATATTTTTATTTATTTTATTTTATTTTTAATTCAAATAATGAATATATCTTTATTAAAAATTAATAGTATATAGTTTTGATTATATAATATTATTTTTAAATTAAGTAGATTCATATAATAATTCTATTATACTACTAATACTCAATCAATATATCAATTTTATTAATTTTGTCTTATTCTACTTGAATTATATAGTTTTTTGAGGATTTACTATAAAACTTGTTTTATTTTTTAAGGAACTAGTTAGGTTATATTCCTTAATTGATATTTTTGTATATACGTATATATTAATTTTATATATTCTATAATAGATTATATTATATTTAGTCATCAAAAAGCTAGTTATATTCTTGATATAAATAGCTAGCAATTATATATTAATATTCTAGTAATTTAATAATATACTATTGTGATTAGCATATAGTCTTCTATTACTTTATTTTTAATTACTTTTCAAATATAGTCTATAGAAGTTATTTTTTATTGTTATCTTATAAATTACTTTTTTGTTTATTCTTATAGTTTTTATTATAATGCTAAGGCTAATTATCAATTTAATAATTAGCTATTTTCTATAGTAGCTATTGATTTAACAATTAAAGATTTTCTATTAATATTATTTAATTTTTTATATTTTTTAACTAATATTAACAACTAAAGTCTTTTATATCTCTTATGAAGATATTTTTTATTAAAAACTTGAATTAATTAGAATCTTTTTAGCTTGTCTTAATATCTTTAGATATAATATTTCAAATAATGAGATATTATTGATTTTCTTAATACTAAAACTGATTAAGGATATATAATTTTATTTATTAAACTATAGTTAGACAATACAATTCATTTAAAAAAAAAAAAAAAAAAAAAAAACTCTTCGCTGATCCCCTTTTTTCTTAAAAATTTCCTTTTTTGATAATTTTCTTGGAAAAAGAAGCCAACTCAAAACATTCCTCATAGGCTTAAGACTTAACAACAAACTAAAATATTCAGTCACTTTCCCAAATGATCACTCTATTTATCAAAAGAAGTATATGTAACATAACATCACCATAGTTCCACTTTACTTTATTTTACAAGGAAAGAAATTCATATCTACAAGTTGATACACAATAAGCTTAGGAGAGCCCAATATCAACTTTCCAAGTTTATAGCCAAAACAGTATCAGTTTACATCTTTCTAGATACTAGAAGAAACTTCATTAACAATAGTTTGCGCTGATAAATCAGGAAAAACTCAAAGTTCATAAAGTCCAAAAGAACATTAAAGGCTTTCAAGAACTAAACAGTAGAGTATTCTGATTTTATACATACCTGCCTAAACAATAAAACAAGTTACACGAATACATATGTGTCAAATAAGTTAATATCAAAACAACACAGCAAAGTTCACCAAGTATCTACAAACAAACAGTCTATCTTTTTCAATAAAGAAGATCAACAACTATTTCGATAAACAAGTAGATCAAAACAGGAAGGATTAACAACTTATCTGAGTAAACAATATTCTAAACAAAACAATAAACAAGCAATCCTACAAATCTTGCTCAATATAAACAAACAAAAAAGGAAAACTAAACAACAAATCAATAATTTATCCTCCTTTACATGTGACCAATATGACAAAAAAAAGAAAATTATGCAAATTGCAAAGAAAAGAGAGCTCCATATCCTTGATACAATAGTCAAATAGCTGAAAAGCATGACCAAAGAAAAGAAATATGGGTTACACAGATTATTTTCAATACTCTCACCATACAAAACAAGGTCAATCAGACTCCAGAACCAGTAGAATACTTGATACTTGATAGTATTCTTGCAAAGATTCTAAATGTAGATCCAACTATATTCATTAAAGATGAGATCCTTAAATAGTATATTCTATATCTATGAAAACTAGGCCATGGAAAAGAAAAAAACCTTATGGTACCCTTCCTGAAGGAAAAGGTCAGACATATCTTGAAATAAGACACTACCACAAACAGTTCATCTCCATATATCCCTCAAACTTTTCAAGCCAAGGGCAAATTCATAAACTCTATAATAGGAAATTCGACTTTAGATAAGAATACTTTCTCAAATAAGGATATAGAAGTTCAACCAACCATCAAGATTGAAATTTTGAATAACATTGAAGTTGAAATGAGTGATAAGAACATGGAGAAAGAACTGGAGAAAGAACTTGAAATGGTAAATATCCAGAAAAGAATTGACAGGAAAAATATAGTGAAACAAATCTCCTACAATACATGAAACAGACCCAAGTTATCTAGTTTAAATCCATTTCATATCACCAAAAAGGAAGAATTCAAGGTCAGAATCCTTACCTTCAGAATATCAGGAAATACAGAAAAAGAATGATTAGGCTATCTTCAAGATGCCTTGAGTCTACCTAAAGATATGCTACCATTCAAAAAAGACTTTCTCAATGGTAATGCCTGGATAACTTTTACCTTTGAGAAAATAGAAGATACCTTACAATATATAGAGAAGATTAACAAGAAAGAAGAAGAAAACTTTACCTTGATTCCTATATAAGCAGAGAAATGTGAAACTTTATACTTATCACCAGAAAAGAAATTCTTTAAACAAGAGATAATAGAAGAAAAAAACAAGACAATGGTTGTCACATTGATAGATCTTGACCACAGTTATACTTATCAAGAAATCAAAACTGCCTTACAAAAATATAGAAAGGTTTCAAGTATACATATTTACAATCACTCTCACTCTCAAAGAAGAATAAAAGTATGACTCATCCCAAACCAACAAAGCAAGACTTGAAGGATAGATAGTTTATTCATGTCAAAGTAGATATCTTTAGGGCAATTTTCATTCAACATGAATCAGATAATCATGAAGTTGATACCATTCTCAAAAACTGTAACAGCCAATCCTTATGATTATATGATATACATAATACCTTCACAAGTCTTATAGCAAGGGCAACACAGCATACAGGAGTCAAAGCATGTTATATATCAAGAAACCCTTTCACTTTGAAAAGAAGAGAATATGTAATAGTCTGTTTGCAGTAGTAGAAGATTTGCACAAGGCCCTGAGATGCTATATATCTATACATAGTCACAAACTCAATTGAAGTGCTAAAGAGCACTTCAGGAAGAATATAGTGCATAACAAAGAAGTGATCAAAATAGAGAGTAGCGATTATAACAAAGAGAAAGCTTATCCTGAAACAATATATATCAAACTGCACTAAAGACAACTAGGTCAAACTGACATCAAAAGCAACAATAGAGCAAACTGGTATACAATATCAGAGGATGATCCAGAAACTGAAAGTGACTCGCAGAAAAAAACAGACCTTGGAAAAAAGGAAAAAAGAAGAAGTTGCAACCTCCAAGGCAGCAACTATATGGCTGGAATATCAGACATTTCTAGACGCTTCACTTCCAGTAATAACAGAGAACCAATCAATCATTGTAACAGAAGAAGAATAGGTCATAAAATCCTTATTCAGAAAGTAATAGTGATCAAGATCCTCTATGTCAGATCCTGAATAATCTCAAGTGATTAAATATCACAATAAACATAATCGAAAAGAAAACAGGTAACCAGATAGAGTAAGAGAAATAATCACTTCTAAAAAGTACCAGTCCAATCAAGGTACACCAGGAGAGAGTCTAATTTATAAGAGGAATCAAGTTCATTCTGGAAGAAAAGAGTGATCATAAAAACAATACCAGAAACTAATACAATCCTTTTTAGTACAACACATATCACACCACTCGATGATTTCATTTGTATAATTAAAAAGAATACTATTAATAAACTAAACAAAGAATGAATACTATATAAGAACAATACCATTGCCAATCCCACAATAGACAATACTATTACTATTGGAACACATAATATTAGAAGCATTAACATTAGTCTCGAACAACAAAGACTATTTTGCCTCATACAAGATCTCGATATAGACATCCTAGGAATCTATGAAACTAAACTAATAGAAGAAACAATAGACTTTGCTTTTAATCTATAGCAAATGCACAAATTCTTTTACAGCTGTAAAATGAAAACTTCAGAGGGTCTGGAGTAGGGTTTCTTATTAGAAAAAACATCGAGAAAAAGTAGGAATCAATTGAAAGAATGGAAAAACATATAATAGGAGCCAACTTCCTATCAATAAGAAGCAAACTCTGTATCTATCAAGTATATTTGCCATCTGGAAAAGCTGAAAGTAAATGGCTACAACAGTTACTTCAAAACAAGATCTTAGATAAGCAAAGAAATCACTTCAAAGTCATAATTATGAGTGACTTTAATACAATTGTCAACTCTATAGTGGATCGATTACTACCTATAGACAAAACAATCCCAAGATACAGAAAAACTGAAATAGGTCTCTTCAACTTTTTAGAAGACTAGAATTATATAGATATCCAAAACTCCTGGGAAGAAAAGAAAATACTACTTTTATATGGGCAAATAGCTCAGCATATAGCAGAATCGACTATATCTAGATACCACCAGAAATTAGCTTAAATAACATATACAAGTTCAAAAACATTCCAGTGGAGACACTATTGGATAGTGACTATACCCTATTATTAACAAGAATGATAACAAACAATCTGCTCAAAACCAGGTACAAGAGCAAGATAGAACAAAAGGTAAAAAAATATCAGATTAAGACAACTCTACTATAAAACAATAGGAGAAATTCAAACTCTGGATAGAATGCAAACTTCCAGAAATTGATACACAGGCCTCCTGGCATGAAACTGTGAACAGCTCTCAAGAACTTGAAAAGGCCTGGCAAGAACTTGAAACCATAATCATTAAGGATGCATATAGGTACCTTAAGAAGAAAATAGTCTACTTCACTTTTAGCAGAAGAAAAGAAGTTAAGATAGGATCAGTAATCCTAAAGAAGGATTTTGAAGTCTACAGAGAAGCCAATAAGATTCACTTTCTTCTAAAGAAAATCCAAGTTAACTGGGATATAAAGACTATAGAAGACATGAAAAATATAAAGAAAGCCATTCAGAATTTACAGGATACTTATGAATTCCTTGATAAAGAACTAGCACCTCCCAAGTTACAAGAAGAAATCCCAGAGCAACTGAGAAAAATCACTAAAATAAACATACTCTTAGAATAATATACAAGAAAAAAGAAAGTTTCATATCAGAAACCAAATCAAGGAGGCTCAGATATAATGATCTTAGATCCAACCAGAAGTGGATTCTGGACTTAGTCTTAAACTATAAAAAACCAAAAATTACATTAGATTGGATGTTAATTACAAATTAAGAAGGGAAAGAATACATTGCTACTAATCCTCAAACCATCAGCTGCAAGGTTGAAGAATATCACAAAAAGGCATTCAAAAAAAGAAATATCGACTTCAAATATCTAGACCCTTCCAGGAAAAAAGAATATCAATCAAAGAATAGATTGACTCAACATGATATTCACCTTTAGCAAAAGAAATCAAAGTAGAAGAGCTCAACGCTACTTTGTAATCTCTTCCTAACAACAAGGCTGCTAGCCCCTTATATATCAGTTACAAAATGTTTAAACATTTTGGGATCAAAGAAAAAGGAACTTTATGTCTTCTTTTTAATAAAGTTTTAAGTACAAGTCAAGTATATAAAAAATAAAAAAGCAGTAACATCTATCCCATTTTCAAACCCAAGTCTTGGAAATGTGATCTGAGCAATACAAGATCCATTGTCCTCTTGGAAACAGCTCGAAAATACTTTACCAAGATCTTTACCAACCGACTATTACCTATTTGTAAGCAATACAAAATCTTAAAAGAACCAAACTTTGCTAGGCTACAAGAAGAGAATATGACAGAGCCTATCCATCTACTAAACAACATTTGTAAAGAGGCTAGAGAAAAGAAAAAAGAACTATATATCCTATTTCAAGATACTGTAAAAGTATATGACACAATATCCCTATACATGTTTGAAAAGGCCATAAATCGGATTCAAATTTCTACAACTATTAAGAAGCCTATAATAGACCTCTTCAAAGACAAAAGCTGTAGTATTATCCTTTCCAATGGACTATCTAATTCAATAGTGGTAGGGGATAAGATAGATTAAGGAGAAACAATTTCTCCATTATTATGAAGAATCTTTTATGATCCACTTTTATATAAGATCCAAAACAACAACAATCTAGGTTATTCCATAGAAGAAGAATGGTCTTTCAACTTTAGTAAACCTGAAAAGAAAATGAAGTTCTCCTTAAGGCAGGCAGTAATTGTTCACATGGATGACACAACCTGGATTGCCAAATCCAAGGAAAACTTGGAAAAGATCCTAGAAGAAGCAAAAAAGTTCTATATAACAAATGACTCTCAATCAACACAGAGAAGTCAATCCTCCTTACTATCAACTGAAATCCACAAATCTCTGGGACTGTTTAGGCTGGAACAGAAAATACTATATTCCATGAAATAAACAAGAAGGACTAGGCTAGATTTCTTGGTATCTGGCTAGAATCGAAACAAAAAAACCAGGACATTATCAGTCTTATAAAATCAGATATTAGAATAGTAGTCCAGGTAATAAGCAAGAAAAAGCTGACAGAAAAACATGTCTTATACATTATCAATAGGGTCCTGATTCCAAGAATAGAATACAGAACACAATATATACACCTGAGTGAGAAAACATATAATAATCTTATAGCTATGTTTAATAAAGTATTCAAGAACAAGGCTTTAGTTAGTGGAACAATCCCAAACAGTTGTATTTACAACAAAGAAATATACAGTCTCAAAAGTATTTGGGAGATACAGCTAGAAAATCATATACCTACACTTTTCTGTCAGTTTAATAACAATAAGGCCTTTGGTATTGCTACTATAATCAAACTGAAACAAAGTCAAATCAAATGTTGGAAGCCAGATAATATTCTAAGCAATCCTATTAACTCTTACAAGTTGACAAAAGAAAACTTGACAGCTACAAACTGGCTCTGGCAAATAACATACAAGTTACTTTTCAAAGTTGAAGATAAAAAAACATATTCAATTATTAGAGAGATATCTTATCAATCAAATCTATATTGCAAGAGGATAGAGAATATAGAAAAGCCATTCTATTACTACAAAAATACAAAATCATATTTTTAGATCAGCTTATAAACACTACCACAATGACACTTAAGGAATGGAGAGCAGTTCAAATCCTCTATAGTAGATGCAAGGGACCGGTTCCCTCCTGATACAAAAAAGTGAGGGAAAAAACAACAATAAATCAAGATTTCCTATAAAACTCTCTATATGGGCTTGAATGGATAGTTTATAATATGCAAACTGAGGCATTTCCAACAAACTTAGATAGAAAAAAGATTTACTGGACAGTCTAGGCTAATACTTTAACAGATATAGTATATGGAGAAAGATAGCATCCATAAACAACAAAATCTATTTCACTCCATATCAGCTAGTATACGATTCTATTAGCAATAATACTCATCTTCAATTAGATAACATAAAGCAGCCTTTAGAAGTAGTTTGGTTACAGATTTATCTCCTTCTATAGCTCAATTGACATAATAATCTAAGAAAAAAGAAGTAGATCTTTCTGTCAGAAAACCCTACAGACTGGTAGACAAATACATTTCAACAAACAATGACTATACCAACTTCCAGACCAGTCGAAGTAGAGATTTAAGTAGAAAACTGGGATATTACACTAATAGAAAAAGTCATACAAATAGAAGAACACAAAGATGAACTTAAGAGTATCTTGAAATATAACAAAAGGAATATGTCTGATCAGCTTATGTTCTACACAGATGGCTCTTATAAAAAAGGATGGCAGATTGTGGATTAGAAATGGGTTTAGCTTGGATTATGATAGAGAAAGACAAAATAGTTAAACAGTTCTTAGCAGGAGCATTTCTATAGCCATTAGTAATCAGGACTAAAATACTAGCTATTCTCACTGCACTGTATACAGTTCCCTGAAATACAACAGTTACAATTTACATTGACTGCAACATTACAGTCAAAGTATAGAAATCCATCTGCTTACAAATAAAGACATCTACAAGAAGATGGACAAAGATTATTAACTGACCACTTTGAAATAAGATCAAGGACCTAGTAAAGAAGAAAGACTTGAATCTGGAAATCCTAAAGGTTAAAACCCACAGAACCAACAGATTCAACAATCAAGTAGACTTACTTGCCAAACAGGCCAGATAAGAGAACTCAATAACTTGGCATCAGTTATCAGAGCTAAAAAAGTCCTTATGATAGTAGTATGAGAAGAATACACAATAGAAATTGGTATTAG
The DNA here is from genome assembly GCA_910592055.1 of Acaulospora colombiana. Classification (NCBI taxonomy): domain Eukaryota; kingdom Fungi; phylum Glomeromycota; class Glomeromycetes; order Diversisporales; family Acaulosporaceae; genus Acaulospora; species Acaulospora colombiana. The sequence goes on along the minus strand of CAJVPT010000754.1, from coordinate 690 downwards.
AGACTTTATTAAAATGTTCAATAAGAAAAAAATTAGACTAGACTAGTCAACACAAAAATGTATCCAGGATCTTTGGATCCAAAATAATAAAATTATAGATTGGCCAACCTTTTGAAATCAGTTCAATCTGACCAATACCTTTAGTATCTTCTTCAAAACCAATAAAGACAAAACCTTTCTAACTAACTTAATTCACAATAAACTTCTAGTCCTATAGATACTTAAGAAGATAAAATCAGATATATATATTATAACCACTTTCCCAGCATGTGAACTTCATGAAGAGACATTAGGACATTTTTTTGAATGCCCAGTCCCTAGGAAAACTCAGAAAAACTTATAGCGGAAGACAAACAAAAAGATCAATAAACTTATCGATAAAGAAATAAAAGAGAAGAAAGAAGTTCAATTCAAAATAAGTAACTAGATAGACAAATGGTTAGAAGAGATCCAGAAATTCGACAGGTGCCTTTTCAATACCATCTGTGGATACATGGAAGATAGCAAGACCATCTCTTTAAAGAAATATCTCAAAAAGCAGCTCAAGATTCCACCAGCAAACATACAGGATATAATCGATAAACTTTGTCAGAAGATGAGAGCAAACTTTAAAAAGGGAAACTCCTATAAACCAGCTTGCAAGAGTGGTTAAAAATAAGACAATGGAAGACCATATGCCACCCAATTATG
>CAJVPT010000753.1:0-26126 GCA_910592055.1 Acaulospora colombiana | reverse complement strand
GTAATCAAGATCTTGATACTTTTCTGCAAATAGAGAAAGATAAATTCCTAGGAAAAAATAGAGAGGACCAACAGATGAAAAAAACAAAAGAAGAAGATATACAGAAAAGGATGATTAGAATAGGAACACATAATATTAGAGGCATTACTGATATATAAATCAGTATAGTCTTATAGAAGAAATACAGGAACAAGATATTGGAATAATGGGGTTATGTGAAACAAAACTAATCAATGCAAAGGCAAAATGGGCCTTCCAGAAGCAAAAAACCTTCAAGTATTTTCATAATATCAATAAAGACACTTCATATGGCACAGGAGTTAGTCTTTTGATAAGAAAAGATCTGAAAAGAAAAGTAGCTTCAATAGAAGAGGTAGAAGAATACATGATAGCAGTTAATATGCTCATTAAATGGAATAAGATATGTATCATCTAGATCTATATCCCCTCAGACAAACAACAAAGCATAAAGGTACAAAAGAGGGTACAAAGCTTTATTAAAGAAAAGAATAGACAAGACTTTCATATAATAGTAATAGGAGACTTTAATGCAACATACAACCCTGCAGAAGATAGGGTATCAATATTTAGAGCTAAATTTAAACCATCTTGGTACCCAAAAATACTGCTATTCAACTTTTTAGATGAATGGTTCTTTCTAGACATATAGGCTATATGGGAAGGAAAAGATAAAACTTCAATAAGATGAAATGCTACTAGTAGTAGTCGGATTGAATATCTCAAAGCCTTACAAAATATTCAATAGTCAGATTCGATAATCAAAGTATGAAAGAAACAACAGGAAGTAATTATACTATGCTAGTGTTAACAATACATGACATCAATCTCTTCACAAGAGATATTAAAAGCAAGTCTCTCACAAAAAGTGAACAAAGAATTGATATAAAGGGGTCAACACCTGAACAGTGGAAGATATTCAGTAAAAGTCTAAATCTCAAACTTAGAACAACAATAGATCCATTGTTTAAAGAATAACCAGAGAATGGTAAAAGAGAAGCTCATGCAACAAGATCTGAAAGACTTTTGAAGAACAAATATACAGGGTGGCATATAACAAGCATACGACCAAGAAGCTATCTGCTTCTCAAAAAAGATATTATAGGTATGGACCAGAATTCATCAAGTACCAGAGGGCTCTTCAACTATTCGCACTCTTTAAGAAGGTAGAAAGTACACATGATTCAATCAAATTGTAAGCCCTTAGCAAGGTGATTAAGAAATACAACACTACCTTCAGTTCTAATCATCAGATTGAAAACTATTGTATCCAATATAGTATTTCCCAAATTTCATGAAAACTATTAAAAAAAGATATACAGAATGCAATAGAAGGCTTAAAACTCACTTGTCAGAATATAGAGATAAAAAAGACAAGGGATGCTATCAAAAGAGCCTTGGAACAAAGATGTAATGACTTATATAGCAATTAAAGAAGAATGGTAAACTCCTTGACTAACAGAGAGCGAGTCAAAATAATATTGGATAGAATCAAGGTTAAAGATGGAGAAAAGAAATATACTGTATAACTACTAAGAAAAGAGAGATTGAAAGAAAAATAAGGAGATATTATCATGAGGCATTCAAAAAATGAAATGTCAATTTTGACAACCTTACAGAAAAAATTGGAAAAAAGAATATAATCCTAAAGGCTATATTAATGAAAGATGGTATAAAGACCTACTGAAACCAATCTCCCAAGAAGAACTTCATGAAACTCTTCAAGAACTTCCCAATAATAAAGCCCCAGGAAGATCACAAATCAGTTATAAAATGCTAAAAAGATTGGATTCAAAAGAAAAAGAATATCTTAGAAAGATGCTTAACTGCTTTCTAAGGTGGAAAGTTACTCCAATAGGATAGAAGCAAAGTCATATATATCTTATAGCAAAATCAAAACCATAGGGATGCGAACTCCTCAATACCAGACCAATAGTATTGCTGAAAGTCACACAAAAATGCTTCACCAAAATCCTTACAAATAGATTGAGAAATATCTGCAAGACTAACAATATACTGAAAGGATCCAATTATACAGAATTACTAGGAGAAAGTACAGCAAAATCGATTCAAATTCTCAACAACATTTGTGAAGAAGCAAGAGAAAATAAAAAGGAATTATGGATACTTTTTCAAGATACAACAAAAGCATATGATACTATTAGTCTGAATATATTAGTCAAGGCAATGAATAGAATTAAGATATCAGAAGGCTTAATCTAAATCATAATGAGTCTATTTCAAAATTGAGAATTTAGGGTTATATTTGAGAAAGATCTAACTGAAGTAATCACAGCAGGAGATGGAATTGATCAAGGAGAAACCATCTCACCACTAATGTGAAGGATATTTTATAACCCTTTATTGTGCAAGATTCAGAATAATGAAACAAAAGACTACAAAATATCAGTGGCTTGGAATCCAAAGTTAAAGGAAATACTGAAAGAAAGCTAGAGTCAATGCATACAGCTATCACATTTATGGATAATATAACATGGATAACAAGATCCAAAGAGAATATGGAAAAGATTTTGAAAGAAGCACGAATCTTTTATAGGACAAATGACTCGCAGATTAATAGTAGCAAATTAGTATTAATTATTATTAACAACTCCAATCAATATCCAGAAGAGGTCTAAGCAGGGGTCGACAAAGAAGTAGTTAGAGAATTAGATAGAGCTGAACAGACAAAATTCCTAGAGATCTGGACAGGTAACCAGAAATCTGCTATTGAGCTCAAAGAATGAATGCTTAAAGAAATCAATATGATTATCAAGTCCCTAAAAAAACAAAAAGTTAACTGACAAACAAGCACTTTATATTCTAAACAGTGTCTTAATTCCTAGAATCGAATTCAGAATGCTGCATAGTGTAATATCTTGGTGAATATGTAATGTTTGACAATGGCATATAGAAAACTGTTCAAAAATAAGGCCACACTATGTTGATCCATACCTAATAGTGTAGTACATTATTCCAGGATTTACAATTTAAAAAGTGTTTGGATGTTACAAAAAAAAAGTCAGATAACAGGATTGTATAGTAACTTAAATAACTTAGGACCAGCCGGAACCACAACAATCATTAGGTTAAAGTAATCACAGATCAAATACTGGGAACCTCTCAACCTGCTCACATGTAACTCACTAAACCATCTTCTGAGAAGAGGCAACTTCACATTACAAGTATTGAAACTGACCAAAGATATGAAGGTAACTTTTTATAGCTGGAAGTGGAATGATATCTTTAATTGGAGTACTGGAAATAGTCCAATTAAAGATTATCTGATAACAAAAGAATACAGTAAAGCCATTCCATTACTCAAACACAATAAGTTGATGTACATGGATCAGCTTATCAACTATGAAACCAGAGAAGTATTGGATTGGCAAATGCTCCAACTCTTACAGAAGACAAGTAAGGGACCTATTCCAGAATAGTACTTGTTAATAACAAGAGAAATGTGAGGAAACAAACTAGAACAGCTCACAAGAACTTGAAAAGAAGATTGATCAAAATGGAGTCCAGATATCCAGTACTCAATCTTAATCTTGATAAAAGACAAAAACTTTGAGTGGTCACCAAGAACAATAAGCAGTAGTAGCAACTTGTTTGGGGAAAGTTGATTCTAAATAATGATAAAAAATGCATTAAAATAGATCATTTCGAATGTGACAGCTTCAAGGAAAACTTAAGATCAAACCTGATACGATGCCAGAACTGCCTAGAAGGAATCAAGACTAAAAACCAATGCATAGTAGAATCAAATATAGAACAAACATATATAGTTTCTTATATTAATACTAGAAAATCTACAAGGAGAGCTTAACTTTTAAAAATCCCTTGTTTCAAGGTAGCACTAGAGGAACCAATAAGTAGAACAATTCATATAGACTCAGTGACTACACAATATGATAGAAAGCAATTGGAAGAAGTAGCGATCGAGAACTGGGAAGAGAAGCTTATTAAAGAGAATATTAAAGAAGGTACATATCAAACCCATCTGATTGAAATACTTAGGTATAACAAGGAGGATAATAGCAATAACACAATGACCTTTTACTCTAATAGATCCCTTGTTGATTATGGAAATGAAAATATGAAGATGGGTATAGCATAAATACAAATTGGAGAAGCAAGAAGAGAAAGCAAGTTTCAAACAGGAGTAGCTGATTGGCCTTCATCCACAAGAGCAGAACTAGTAGCAATAGTCACTATACTACTAGTAGTACCAGTCAACAGCAAGGTCAAGATTCATACTGATAGTCAAGCCTGCATCTCCAAATAGAAAACTATAGAAAAGGTGGATCCCAAAAAAACCCACAAAAGATAGCTAAAAGAACAAAATTGGTTCTTGTGGACACGAATGTTGAGCCTGGTAAAGAAAAAAGAATTAGATTTAAATCTTATCAAAGTTAAAGCACACTCCAATATTCAATATAATGAGGAAGCAGACATTTTAGTCAAAGAAGCATTAAAGTTCCCAACAATAGAATAGCAAGATCTGGACTTATCTAAAATTATTACCAAAATCAAATAGCAAGATATAGTGCTGGATGCTTCAATAAGGCAGTTTGTTAAAAAAATCAATGCCAAAATAATAACGCACCAATGAACAACCCAAAATAGAATAGACAAAAAGTGAGGTCATCAAATCCAAGACCAGTACAGGCACACATGGGACCTAGTTTGGGAACAAATGAATAATGGGTACACATGGAATACCTCTTTCAAAAGATCACAAAAAAAAAGCTTTCTTGTTAAGATAACCAGTGATGAGCTACCCATGTTAACAAAACTAGCCACAAGAAAACCAGACTTATATAAACAAGTAAAATGTCTCGCATATGGATAGCAGGAAGAGACAATAGAACACTTGAAAGAATGTCCAGCATATAAAACTCAGTGGCAAGAAACCTGGCAAAAGGGTATGGAAGATATGATGCAAGGTTTCAACAAACTTCTGGTAGATAGGAAAAAGAAGTCAGAAAAAAAAGAGATAGGTCTAGTAGTTGATGACAGAATGGAAAAAAGAGAAATGAATAAGAAAATAGCTCAACTGGTGGAAAGGATCTCAAATACTGATCGGGATATACTTAGCTTCTACATGGGACTGATTGAAAAAGACCTAATGGATAAGATAGTAGACTCGAAGTGCTATAGAAGAAAGTGGATAATAAAGATGCAGAAGAAAACATGTAACTATTTTCAAAAGAAATTTTGGAATGTTAGATGTGAAAAGGTGATAGAATAGGAATGAATATTGGGAATCAACAGAGGTGATAAGATCAAAAGACTGACACATCCACAGAGACAAAGAAACAGGGACAAGGTATCAGGAAATTGATCATATCAAGTATTATTAGAGGAAGAAGAAATAGAATATATGATGTTAAAACAGGTCCTGCGAGATGGGTAAAGTATGGGATAAAATGATTGGGTTTTAATCTCTGTCAGAACTCAAAAGATTGATTTGTAGTAGTGATCTGCAGGCAATGATGTTAGAAGTTGGAAGAATATTTACCTGAACTCCTAATAGAGTAATAAATTACTCCCAAAGTTGTACTTAGAAAGATAAAATAACCAAAATGAGTGAGTTAGTTAAAGAATTAGTTTTAGCACATCATGTTATATATACAGCTTACAAATGTTTAATAAAGCATACATAACTAGCCTGACAGAGGACAAAAAAAAAAAGAAAAAAAAAATAAGATTTATAATTACAACAGAACAATACTAAGTAATAAATATTAACAAGCTATCAAAACATTCTAAATACAAGTAACAAATCAGTCAAAATAAATAAACAACACTAGTATTATATAATAAACAATAATATGAATTTTATTCATATCAAAACAGGACTAGTAAGCTTAACAATAGTTATTAAAATAATATTAAGGATAAAATCAATCTGCTCATATAACTATTTATAACACAATATAACTATATAACAATAATATAATCTATACATATAAACTATCATAAATAAAACAAAGCTAATACTTCAAATAGTAAATAAAAAAGAAGAAAACATTATAAATATACTATTTCAACTGGCAAAAAAGTATAATAAAACAGATAAACTATGGGCTACACAATAAATTATCTAATAAAAAAATATAATCTTTTACAATAATATAATAATAGTTATTTCGGAAACATGTACTATATTAGATAGTATCACTATCAAAGTTCTAGGAATAGACAAAACAATATTTTATAAAGAGCAAATTCTTATATAACTATTATCTATCTTTGGCATAATAAAAAGAAAAAAGAGGAGAATCTACTTTAACCTTAAATAGAAGATAGATATTTGGAAATAATCAAGGAAAGGTTATCAAGAATGCAATTTACTCCAATGAAGATTACTACTGAGTTGAAAAATAAATCAATATTGGATAATGAAATAATAATGATAGATAGTTAAGAACAAAAGGAAATAGAAGTAAAAACATTCAAAGGCAAAATTCAACCATAATACGACTTCTATATAACAAGAAACAGATAAGTGGCTAAATATGGATTTCTAAAGGGGAAGGTAGAGACAAAAGTCAAATATCTCTCACTAGAAAACATTAAAATTTTTAAATTAATAATTATAAAAAAATTAATTATAATTGTTTTTCATTATTTAAATCATTTATTTATAGTATTTCTGACTTTTATTCCTATTAAAGTAAAGAGATATGAATTTTATTCCTCAAAAAGGAATATAAGTAATCTGTAAAATTTTATATACTAAATACTTTGGGGATCTATAATTACAAGCAGCCTTATTACCCTTATAAAATCAGAGATCAGGACAGTAGTCCAGGCAATAATTAAAAAGAAGTTGACAGAAAAACATGCCTGATATGTTATAAATAGGGTCCTAATTCCAAGAATAGAATATAGAACACAACACATGCACCTGAGTGAGAAAACATGTAATGATCTCATAGCCATGTTTAGAAAAGTATTCAAGAATAAGGTCCTAGTCTATGGAATGATCCCAAACTGTTGTATTTATAACAAAGAAATATATGATCTCAAAAGTATCTGAGAAATATAGCTAGAAAGTCATATGCCTGAACTTTTCTGTTAGCTTAATAATAATGAGACCTCTGATATTGCTACTATAATCAGACTGAAACAAAACCAAATCAAATGTTGGGAGCCAGGTAATATTCTAAACAATCCTATCAACTCTTACAAGCTAACAAAAAGAAACCTAGCAGCTATGACACTGGCATTGACAAAAAGCATACAAGTTATTTTTCAAAGTTGGAAATGGAAAAATATATTCGATTATCAAGGAGATATCTTATCAATCAAATCCATACTGCAAAAGGATAGAGAATATGGAAAAGCCATTGCATCACTATGAAAACACAAGATCACGTTTCTAGATTAGCTCATCAATACTATCACAATGACACTTAAGGAATGGAAAGCAGTTCAAATTCTCTATAGCAGATATAAGGAACCGGTTTCTTCCTGATACAAAAAAGTGAAGGAAAAAACAATATAAATCAAGATCTTCTATGAAACTCTTTACATGAGCTTAAATAGATAATTTACAATATATAAACCAAGGCATTCTCAACAAACCTAGATAGAAGAAAGATTTACTGGACAGTCCAGGTTAATATTTTAATAAATACATAGAGAAAGACAGCATCCATAAACAACAAAACCTATTTCACCCCATATCAGCTAGTATATGATTCTACTAGTAATAATACTCATCTTCAACCAAATAGTACAGAGCAGCTATTAGAAGTAGTCCTGTCACAGATCCACCTTCTCCCATAGCTTAATCGATATAATAATCTAAAAAAAAAGAAACAAATCCTTCTGTCAAGAAACCCTACAGACTGATAAACAAATATATTTTTCCAAACAGTGGCTCTATCAACTTTCAAACCAGTTGAAGTAGAGATTCAAGTGGAAAACTAGGATATCACACTAATAGAAAAAGCTATACAAATAGAAGAACATAAAGATAAACTTAAGAGCATTTTGAGATATAACAAAAGAAATATGGCTAATTAGCTTACATTCTACACAAATGGCTCTTATAAAAAAAAAATAATAGATGGTGAATCTAAAATGGGTCTAGCTTGGATTATGATAGAGGAAGACAAAATAGTTAAACAGTTCTTAGTAGGAGCAGTCACATGGCCATCAACAACCAGGACCAAAATATTGGCTATTTTCATTGCACTGTATATAGCTCCCTGAAATACAATAGTTATAATTTACACTGATTGCAATACTGCAGTCAAAGTATAGAAATCTATCTACTCATAAATAGAGACATCTATAAGAAGATGGATAAAGATTACTAACTGACCACTTTGGAATAAGATCAAGGACCTAGTAAAGAAGAAAAATCTGAATCTGAAAATTCTAAAGGTTAAAGCCCACAGAACCAACAGATTCAACAATCAAGTAGACTTACTTGCCAAACAGGTCAGGCAGGAGAACTCAATAACTTGGCATTAGCTACCAGAGCTAGAAAGAGTCCTTATAATTGCAATATGGGGAGAATATATAATAGAAATTGATATCAGAGATTTCATTAAAATGTCCAATAAAAAAAAAATTGGACTAGACTGGATAACACAGAAATGGATCCAGGATCTTTGAATCTAAAATGATAAAATTATAGACTGGCCAACTTTTTGAAATCACTTCAATTCAACTAATACCTTCAATACCTCTTTCAAAGCCAATAAAGACAAAAGCTTTCTAACTAACTTAACTTACAATAAACTTCCAGTCATATAGATACTTAAAAAGAGAAAACTAGAAGTATATATTACAACCACTTGCCCAGTATGTGAACTTCAAGAAGATACACTAGAACATTTTTTTGAATGCCCAGCCACTAGGGAAACTTAGAAGAACTTATAACAGAAGGTAAACAAAAATATTAATAAACTCATCAGTAAAGAAATTAAACATAAGAAAGAAGTCCAACCTAAAATAAGTGATTGGATAGACAAATGGTTAGAAGAGATTCAGGAATCTAACAGGAGCCTTTTCAATACCATCTGTGGATATATGAAAGAAAGCAAGACCACCTCCTTAAAGAAGTATTTTAAAGAGCAGCTCAAGATTCTATTAGCAAATACACAGGATATAATCAGTAAACTCTATCAAAAGATGTGAGCAAATTTTAAAAAGAAGATCTGGAATACGTGCTGTGCCAAAGTTATAAAATGGGAAAAGAAGCAAAATATTAAAGAAGAAGATAAAAGAAACAAGAGGTCCCAAGCTCAGACTGAATAAACGGACTGAACAGGACCAAAAAGAATTGCCATTATCTCTTGAGGATTCGAACCTGAAGGATATCAAAGAAATAGAAGAAAAGAAGTATATAGTGATTATTAAGAATTGGATTTATTACGGAATAAAGTGATTTAGTTTTTAACTGCAGACAGAACTTAGAATGATCTATAGTTATAATCTGTAGGCAATGATTTTATTAATTAGAGAAATTATCAGAATTAGTAAAGAAGCAAAATATCATTCCCTAGGTTGCATTTAGAGAAATAGCTTTTTGATAACAAGTAAGTTAGTATGTAAAAGTCACAATAATTTGCAAATACCTAGTATACAGTATATACAATAATGACATACCATGCTAATCTGACTGCAGGTTAAAAAAAAAAAAAAAAACAAGTAGCCTCATCACCAAACCTCTACTTCATAAATAAAAAAAGTAAATACAAAATAGAAGTAATTACAGTCAATATTTTAGAAAACAATGAAGAAGAGATCAAAACATATATTGATAGCATACTAAAATTGTTAGAAAACAAATGCAACTTTCTTCAAAAAGAATTTATTAATGAAAATAAATAGTTAAGTTTTTACTTAGAGAAAGAAGAAGATTTTTTCAAGTGTTTAGAAAAGATAACCAGAAAAGAAAAGGTCTTTTGTTTATAATAGCTTGAAAACAAAATTAACAATCAAATACAAAATATGAAAGTGTTATACAAGAAGATCTTTTAATCAATTAAAGAAAAAAAAAAGATATATAATATTATTACCTTATAAAAAATATTTTAAAAAATATGGTAAGATTTGAAATATATATATCTATAAAATTAAAATAAAAACAATAATTTTTTTTTTAAGACTTAAGATCTGTGGGTAAATAGTATAGTGAGTGTACTTCCAAGTTACCATTTGCAAGTTACTGGTTCAATCCCACTTCAGAATAGTATCTGCATTATAGGTTACATTGTACAAGAATATATACTAATCAGCTACATGCATACTTGAATATAAACAATCTATAGAAATCCACCATTCGACCATAGTATCATAAAACAAGTTATACAGGTCCTGGTTGGTTTTAGTACTAGGAAACAAGTCATGATATTCTACTATCTAAAATATGTATAGACACCAAGAATACCAAGAAAGACAATGATAAGACTCAGAATCCTATCAGCCTTATATAAAATCTATCTCTTCTCAAAAACTCCAGTCTTATGGAAGGTCTGGAAGACTTAGGTTATACATACTAGCCACAAAATGTAAGGATTAGATACATACTGGGAGATCTTTGATCACTATTACCAATGGTTACCAGAGACTGGATCTCATGAGTTGCCAACGAGGAGTGATAAAGTTGAATAGTCACGATGAAAAATATAGGGGTAGACCTTGGGAGAAGAAATTCAGAAATGGTAACCAATCCAATGGGAGAAGCAATCCATTATAAAGTAACCAAGAGAAACTCCTGAAAGACCATATTTGAAGAGTAGTTAAAAATGGTCACTGGAAGACTACGGTCATCAATCTGGCTTACCAATGGCCACCAAAAGACCTGATGGGATTGCATAAAAACTGAAGAATATCAATAGACAATCAACTTTTTAAGAACTAAGCATGGTAAAAAGGATGTCAACTTAAGAATGGAACATAACCCCATAAGGTATAACAGACCTCACAAAGTGAACAACTCCAAATAGCTTCCTAAATATAATAAGAAGTCTTCTGATGAACCCTTGAAACATCATAGCGCCTGGGCGCAGCAGGGCTATTAATAAGATGGTATCCATATTGGATAAAATCTAAGGGTAGGTTGAATAAAGTAGAATAGTATAGATTAGATATAAGAATTGTTTTTGTAAAAATAATTCTGTACAAACTTCTTAATAATTGATCAATAAAGTTCAGTCAGTATGACTAGTTAAAAAAAAAAAAAAAATCAAGACTTATATTAAATAGTATATTACTGAAAAACAAATCCAGAAACCTTATGGATAACCTTCCTAGGAACAGAAACTATTAGGGCTATCTTTTCTAATAAAGAACTAACAGATAAAGAAATTAATATTATATTAATGGAATAAAATTAAAAATTTGCAAAATTACTAGATACTAATAAGATCTATTAAAGTCTGGTAGCTAAGACACTCAATAATACAAAAGTGAAGGTATATTATATTCCAAGAAGTTCCTTTATACTAAAGAAACAGAACTTAACAATTATATGTTTTGCAATAAGAAAAGTTCTCAACAAAGCCTATAAATATTACATTGTCTTATATGAATCACATTTATTATGGATTATAAAAAATATATTAGCAAAAAGTGAGAAGACCTCTAGTATAGAAAGAAAAGGAATCAAACTATAAAATAGAAAAGTTGAAATAGATAACGAGGTACCTATAAACTCATTATCTGAAAATTAATTGATAAGTTTTTTATTTTCATTTGATAAAAGTTATTTATTATCAAGAAAGTTACTTCAAGAGATCTATTTTCAAGAAATCAAAAAAGATTTCATAGAATTCAAACTGGAAGTATAAAATAAAGAAACAATGAAAAATACAAGAATCTGGCTATAGAAAGCAATAAAGAATCCATTGATAACTTAAGGTATAATCAGTATAGTAGTTTTGATAAAAATAAGTCAAATACAAAAATAAAAAACAAGAAAGATTCATTATACTGTATCTTAGCCAATCTAGAAAAACTAAGTGGTAAAATAACAAGATTAGAAAATAGAACAATTACCAATAAATAAACGAGATATAATATAAGAGAAGCAAATTACTCCTAAAAGATATACCAGTTGTTCAAAATAACAAATGAAAAAACAAGTCCAATTTATTTACAACAGAAACTTCAAAAAGGGGTAAACATCAATAAAAAAAGAAATACAATAATATATAACTAGATAATTTAGATTTAGAACTATTTTTACAAAATGAAAAACTGACTTTTTAAACAAAAAAAGAAAAGATAAAGCAAACAAAATAATAATAGAAAAGAAGAGAATAACATTGAAAAAAGAGTTATAATAATAAGTATATATAATAATTGAAATCTCTGAGAATATTATTGATCTTGCAGTTATTTTTTATTCTGGTGATTAGGGTTTTGATAAAACACTTTTTGATAACTTTTAATAGTATGATTGATCTTGTGTTTGCCAATTTACATCCCCATGGTTTTGATTTAACTATTGAATATACTGTATATGGCTTTTCTTTCAGTATATACTGTATAACTTCCTATTTCAAGAAAATATTTAGCATGTTTTATAAATATTCTTTTTCTTTTTGACTTAACTTCTTTAGTATTTTATGGTAAATTTGCAATTTTCCTGAATATTTATTATTTAAAAGTGCATGAAATGTTTCTTTCAATTCCTTATATGTGATTGGCTATAGAAGAGTATTGTATCATATATTATGAATATATTTTTTAAGATATATTCTCTTTTTCACTCTTCAGTAAGATTAGTAAAATTGATATTTCATTTTTTGAAGGCCTCTTAATAGTATTGTCTTATTTCTTTTTTGAATTTTTTTTTTGTTTGTTAAATATTTCATATTATCTTGTTTGATCTTGATTTAATTGAGTATTATTTTGCTTCTTTCTTTATTTGTTAGTAATTTACCATCTTCTTTTTATTGTATTTGAGATTATCACATCTTTGTTCTAATGCTAATTTGATTTTCTCTTTTATTTTTTTGGCTTCTAAGTTTTGACATATAAATTTGAACCTCTCTATCACATTTTGGATATTTTTTTTTAGTAATGTTCAAAAGATATTAAAAATACTAAATTAAATGTAATAGTTTTTTATTTGATAGTATGGATTATAAATGGCATTATATTCTCAATAGCTATACTGAGCTTCTATACTTTTGCAATTTCTTTTGATGCCTCCACTTTTTTGAAACACATTTTTAATTGAAAAACCTTTCTATATTGCATAAATTCTGAATCATGTTTATATTGCTTCTCCTTATTTGAGGCCTGTTTTTGAATACTAATTTGTTAAAGGCTACATTGCAAATTAAATCCTTTAAGGCTTTCCAGATCTTATTTGCTTATAGTTATCTTTCATTTTCATTAGGTTTCTTATTAAGTATTAGTTTAAATAAAGTTTTGAGCTTATGGATTAAACTTTTCTAAAAAGCTTGCCATTGTTCAGGAGATGTTCCTTTTAGGTCGATTTTTTATATTTTGATTGTTATATAGTATCTAATAGCCTTGTTTCTTATAAATAGATTATTATCTTATAAAGTTATCAGCAATATAGTATGATCACTTCCAGTAGTTTTTTTTATATCTTAATTATCAAATTACAGAATTATATATTTATCAAGCTTTATAACTTTCAGATGAAATCTATTTTGCTACTACTTGTGGTATCTTGTCTTGAGGAGATTTTGCCTTTTTCCTTCTATATTGCTTGTATATCTAGAATGCTCAATTTATTAGGAAAATTGAATAAAAGAATCTCTGGATATAAAGAAAATCTAAAATATACTCTAAAAGAAGAAACACTATTTTTTAATAAGTTGTAGATTGTATTGAAGTCAGTTATTATAATTATATGAAAACCATGCCCATGTTTTTCTCTGACAAAGCTTATTAAATTGTCTTGCACTTTCTTGCATCTACTGTATATCTATCTAATAGAATATAAACCTGTATAGTACAAATTTTATTTTTTCTTATCAATAGATTTGTAGTGATTATATAACCATTTACTTAATTTACTGATGCTACAAGTTTTTTGAGATCTTTTATTATTAGTAGACTTATGTATTATATAGGATATTTTTATTAGTACTATAGAAATGTTTGTATACTTTCAGATTATTGAAGACCCATTTTGTATTACTATATATTAACTTGATTTTATATAGTCTCATATGTCTATATTATATTTATTTATCTCTTCTATAAGATTATGTTAGTTAATTTTTTTGGCAATACCTTAATATTATGCAGAATTACTGGAAAAAAATATAGCAAAACCCATTCAAATTTTCAATAACATCTATGAAGATGCAAGAGAAAACAAAAAAGAGTTATGGAACTTTTTCAAGACATAGCCAAGATATATGAGACTATTAGTCTAGAAATGCTAATAAAAGCAATAGAAAAAATAAAAATACTTAAAGGTTTCATCAAAATAATTATGAGCCTATTTTAAAATAGAAAGTTCAAAGTAATATTTGAGAATAATCTTATAGAACTAATAAGGATGGGAGATAGAATTGATCAAGGAGAAACCATCTTATTACTGATGTGAAGAATCTTCTATGACCTCTTACTATGCAAAATTTAAGAAAATAAAGAACATAAATATAAAATAGTAGTCTTATGGAATTCTGAACTAAATAGGGATATTACTAAAAGACTAAAATCAAGACATGTGGTCATAGCCTTTATAGATGATATCACTTAGATAGCAAGGTTTAAAGAAGATATAAAAAAGATCCTAGAGACAGCAAAGATCCTTTATAAAACAAACAACCCCCAGATTAATAATAGTAAATCAGTATTAGTAATTATTAATAATTATAACTACTATTTATAAAAAGTTTATATTGGAATTAATAAATAAGTAGTTAGAGAACTAGATAAAAGAGAGCAAGCAAGATTTATAGGGATTTGAACAAGCAATCAGAAAACTGCAATAGAATTTAAAAAAAAGGTATTAAAAGAAATCAATATTATCATCAAAGCTCTCAAAAACAAGAAGATGACAAATAAGTAAGCCCTTTATATACTAAATAACATTGATTTCAAAATAAAGTTTAGAATGCAATATAGCATATTGTTCTAGAAAATATACAATAATTTAATTGCAGCATAGTACAAACTTTTCAAAAATAAAATAGCTTTATGCAGATCTATTTCTAATAGTGTGATTCATTATTCAAAGATATATAATCTCAAAAGTATATGAATGCTCCAAAAAGAAAACCAAATTATATGACTTTATAATAGAATAAATAATCAAGGTCCAGCAGGGCTTATTATAATTATTAAATTGAAATAAGCATAGATTAAACATTGGAAGCTCCATAATCATTTGTCATATAAATTCTTATGCTATTTTGAGAATAAAAGAAATTTTATATTACAGATGTTAAAGTTAGCCAAGGATTTGAGAATAACTTTCAGATTGAAAGTGGAATAATATCTTCTAATAAACTAAAGGCAATAATAGTTAAATATAGGAACATTTAACACTAGAAGAATATAGAAAGGCAATAATATATTTATGAAACAATAGGTTAATACTATATATTTAAATTATTTAATAAATCAAAATCTCATAGAGTTTAGAAAGTGGAGAATAATACAACTTATATAAAATATAAGCAAGAGCCCAATCCCAGAATGATATAATATCTTGCAAAAAATTATAACTAAAGAAAATACAAAAGGCCTTACAAAACTTTAAAAAAAGAGATAGAAAGGAAAATAAATATCAAAATATATCAAACCTAAACCTGGCAAAGACAAAAAAAAATTTTTTGAATAGTTACTCAAAAAGAGAATTGGCAAATAGTATAGAAAAAACTAATCTGAAAAAATAGCCAAGATATAGCCACAATACAGTATATCATTTCAATTATCAAGAAATAGAAAATGGTTTAGAAACAGTCCTTACCAAATATTTAGAATACTTTTTAAACAATAGAAATGAAAATCAATGCAATATATAAGTAGAATCAAATATAATCTATATTATACCATTTCTAAACTATCAAAAAAATACTAGAAGAGTACAATCACTGAAAATTCCTTATTCCCTATTTGAAGGATAATAACAACAAGTATAGTTCTAAAAATTCAAGACTAAAGAAATAATCAAATTGAAAAAATGAAACAAGTACTAATAGAAGATGAAAACAAGAAATACTTAGAGACAATTTCAAACAAAAAATATACAGTATAGTGTCAAAATAATTTACTTAAAATTTTTTAGCATAATTAAGGATTACAGAAAAAGCTGGCTTTCTATTCTACTCTAATGAATCTTTATTTATAGAAATAAAAATGCAAGAATGAGAGTAGTATGGATATAAAAAAAAGAAGCTAGAAAAGAAAATAAATTCCAGACAGGAGTTAAAAATTGATTCTCATCTACAAAAGTAGAATTGATAGTACTAGTTATAATAGTTTTAGTAGTCCCAATAGACAGTATGATAGAGATCTTCACTGATAACTAAATCTGCATCTCCAAATAAAAAACTTGAAAAAGAAGATCTCAAGATAATACACAAAAGATGACTAAAAGAAAAAAATTGATTATTATAGACAAGAATGCTAGATCTTGTAAAAAAAAAAATATTCAACTGACTTTAACCAAAATAAAAGTCTATTCTAATAATCCATGGAATAAAAAAGCAGACTAATTGGCCAAAGAAACATTAAAGCTTTCAGCAATAGAGTGTAATAGCTCGAATCAAGCAAGATACCTATAATAATATTGTGATAAAAGAATATAATAGATAGTTTAATTTGATAGTTTATTAAATAAATCAATAAGAGATCAATTATCTTGTTATAAATACAGCAATATAGAATAGAGACAAAATGGCATCATCAAGTTCAAAAACATCAAATCTATTTATGAAATCTAATATGAAATAGGTTAAAGAATGTAGTATATGAAATATCTTCTTCAAAGGCTTGTAAAGAAGAAGTTTTCTGATTAAATTGATCAATTATGAACTATCTATCTTAAGCAAACTAATAATAAGAAGACCTGATTTACAGTACATAAGCAAACAAGATGTATAGTATGCAATCAACAAAAGAAGATAATTAAACATCAATTAAAATGTTCTAGTTATAAAATGAGATCTTAGTAACATGAAAAAAGATCTGAAACATTTCTCAAAGAATTTAATAAGTTCACTGAGGTAGAAAAAAAGAAGCAAATGAAAAGGGGATACAACCATCAATCAATAATAGAAGTGAAAAAGATGAGATAGACAGATGGACCTTCAAATTCATAGAAGTAGTTTCACAAACCAGTTTAAACACACTTAATTTTTAATCAAGGTTAGTAGAAAATAATATGATCAAAGAAGCTGTTAATCTAAATTGTCATAATAAGAAGATAGAAACAATGGCAAAAAAATGGATTCTAAGAACACAGAAAAAGGTTTGTAATCAGATCCATAATCAAGTCTGAAACATAAAATATAGAAAGATCATAAAATGAGAACAAGCACAAAGAATTAATAAAAAAACAAAATATAAAAAGATACAAAAAGTAAAAAAGCAAGATATTTTGCAAGATGATTCTAACCATGAAACTACAAGACAAAAAGAAAAAGAAAGTGATAATGAAAACAAAAACCTTATAAAAATTATAAAAAATAAAATTAAGTATGGGATAAAATAGTTGGGATTTTGATTCTTATTAAAACTTCAAAAGGGATCTGCAATAGTGATTTATGAGTGATAAAGTTAGAAGTTGAAAGAGTTTCTACTTGAACTACTAATGAAGCAATAAATCATTTCTAAAGTTATATTTAGAGTTTTGAATAAAAACTTTGATAAGTGAGTCAGTTAGAGATTTAACTTTGTTATATATATAATATATAGCCTACAATTGTTTAATAAAGTACATACTGTATAACTAGTTTAATAAAGTGTTTAAAAAAAAAAAGAATAATAACTCTTTGAAAAATAAAAGTTTTCTAATGAATTCTTAAAACATTAAATGGTTTGAATATAGTAGGGCAACTAACAAAAATAATGTTTTTAATGGATGAAATTGAATAAATTTGAGTTGGATAGGATAGTATAGATTAGAAGTTATAAGAATTACTTTTGTAAATATGATTTATACAATATATTTTATAATCTAATTAATAAAAACTCAATCAGTATAACTGATTAAAAAAAAAAAATTGTTAGGAATAATATTAAAAAGAAATATATTAAGACTATATAATAGAAATATTTCAATGCAATTTTGAATTCAAAAAAAGTCTGATCTTTTATTTTAAAAGATTATTTATTAATTATAAAAATAAAATTAAAATAAAATAAAAGTATAAATCCAAATAGAAAAAAAAAACAAAATTTTAACAAAAGTAGACAATTAATTCTTATTTATAAGGGCTGAACTAATAACATTTATAACTATACTCCTAGTAGTTCTTATCAATAGTATTGTTGAGATTTGCACAAATAATTAGATTTATGTTTTTAAATAAAAAATTATAAAAATAAAAAGATTCAAAGAGAATATATAAAAAATAATTTTTTAAAAAAAATTGATTCTTTTAGATATAAATAGTTAAACCAATAAAAAAAATATATATAGATCTGAAGTTTACTAAAATTAAGGTATACTTTAATAATCTTTATACAGTAATGAAAAAATGGATATTCTAGTCAAAAAAATTCTAAAACTTTTAGTAACAAAGTAAAAAAATCTTATCTTATATAAATAATTATAAAAATTAAATAATAAAATATAACTTTGAATGATTCAATCAAATGGTTTATTATGAAAGTAAACAATAAAATAATAGTTTATTAATAAATACAATAAAACAAAATAGAGAAAAAATAAAGTTATCAAATTATAGAGTAACAAGTTTATATATAATATTTGATATGAGAGAAAATAAAAAATAAATATATATAAGATATATTTTTTAAAAAGTCTCAATAAAAAAACTTTTTTATTAAATTAATTAATGAAAAGTTATCAATTTTATATAAATTGATTACAAAAAGATTTAATTTATATAAATAAGTAAAATATATTACATGTAATTAATGAGATAAAACAATAAAATACTTGTTAGCACAATTGATTTATAAAAATCAGGTATAAGAAGAATAGAATAAAGGAATAAAGAATTTTCAGAAATTTTAAAGAATTTTTACAAAAAAAAAAAAAGAAGCAGAAGAGAAAAACTTTGATTTTTCATAAATAATTGAAAAGAATTAGAAAGATTTGATAAATAGATCTCTAAACTAATAAAATAAACTTTAAAACTAGTTTAAATACTTTAAGTTTTTGTATAAAATAAAAAGATAAACAATAAAAATATAAAAAAAAGTTTGTAACTATGTTCAAAAAAATTTAGAATATAAGGTATATAAAGAAAACCATATCTTTAATAGATAAAGTATTATTATTAAAAAAAATATATAAAATAAAAGTCTAAAAAAGATTTTAATAAAAGAAGTTAAATATAAAATAAAAAAATCAAGTTTTGAGCTCTAATAAAATAGTAATTTGTTAATAGTTAAAAGGATCTTTTTAATTTTTTTTTGTTTTCTTGTAATATTTTTATAAATACTGTATATATATATATATTCTATGATGTAATATTTCTAATATTACTTGAGAGGAATGAAAAAATAATATACCAAATGTAATTAAAACTCTTAAGTTAATCTGTTACAAAAAAACAGTCTAAAAAAAAACTAAAGACACTATTAAAAAAGCCTTGGAATAGGGATGTGAAGAATTTAATTGCAGGTTACTTGCAAAAAATAACTTTTTTTTTAAAAACCTTTTTCTTGCAAACTTTATAAATAATAGATTTTCTTAATAATATTTCTATTTGAAAAATGCACGCATACAGTGTATACAGTATGTGTAAGAAAAAGATAACGTTTTTATTAAGCAAGTCATTTTCCTCACTGATGCCTATAACATCTATACCATTTCTTCTAGGATTTTTTATACACCAAAGGTTTCACGCGATCATAAAAAAAGTGTTGTCAACTAGAAAGTATACAATATAATATAATATATTTATTTTTATATGCAACGTTTTGAATGCATCGTTTGAAACTGTATAATTAATAACATAGATTTTGAATTGATAGAAAAAAGTCTCGATATTTTAATTCTCAAAGAAAAATCTTTTTTTTTTAGAAAAAAAAAAAAAAAAAAAAAAACGAATTAAAATATAATCAAAATTCAAAATTTTTTTTTCTTTTTTTTTCCGCACATTTTTCGCATACTACTTTATATTATGTATATAGTGTAACAGGTGTATAAAGCCAAGGTGTAATATGTAAATTTATAAATACGATTTCATAATGATAATACACGGATACTACACGGCTAGTAATAGTACAACAATACAAAATGACAATTAACGTTATTATAGATATTGCAAAAAAAGAATATATAAAATAAAAATATCCCATGGTACGGGAGATTTTTGTTACGGGTAATGCCATCGTCCCGAGTGCTTGCATAGTGTCTTTGAGAAGTATAAATCTAAAATGCAGAACGCACGCAGAGGATCACTACTGAGTGGGTTGTTGTTGTTGGGTCTGCTGCCGTTGCTGCCTGACATAATTCACGATGTCCTGACGATCCATTGCTATAGGAAAAAATGATAGGTTAGTTGGTTCACGTGACATGAGAGCGTGTGGAATTTTCTCACATGGAACAATACGAACTTGGATTGGAATTCGATGCGGTTTGAAAAAGAGAGGATAACTGCATTTGCCTCTGAAGCAGCATTTGCTGTGCTACCGATTGTTGTGATTGTTGTGTGGGCAATCTTGAAACCTGCATTTGTGGATTGACTCTCCTTTGCTGCTGCTGCTGCTGCTGCTGCTGAATGATTTGTTGTAAATTTTGCTGCTGCTGTAACTGTTGCTGAAGCACTTGAAGCGCTTGCTGTTGGTGTTGTAACTGTAATGTCGATAGCAACTGTTGGGCTTGCATCGGTTGCTGTTGAGCTTGTTGAGCATGCTGTTGTTGACGTAACAATAGTTGTTGTTGCATAAGTTGTTGTTGTATAGCCAGTTGGGCTTGTGTTTGCGGCTGTTGAGATGCGACATTTAAACTTGTGGGCAATGGTAAATCTAGGAAGAGTAGGCCGACGAGTTTGGATGCACTTGTGAATAAAATCATGCCGCCGTTAGAATTAGGAGCATTTGGAAAGCGCACAAAGGCGGCCTGCATTCATTAAAAAAGGATATTTTTTAAATGAGTATGGTTAAATGAAAGAAACAAACTGATTCCAAGCACCCGATTGACTAAGTTATCAAATTCTCTCACCAATTTTTTGTTCTCTAAGATACGCATCAGAACTGTAAATGTACTATTGTTCTCCTGTGAGGCTGCAGGAGTTGGCGTCGGTAAGAATGAGACGATATGTACTTTCGGATTATTCCCGGCATCCTTCACCACATCCTTGGCAAGATTTATGCTAGATATTTCCATCTTTTCTGGCCAAACGTGCGTCATGCTAGGTTGACAAGGTCAGAAGATGTAGAACAATTGGTATCAATGGAAATGATGTAAACAAAATATCACTATTATATAAAATGGATTCTCACTAATCGGGAGGTCCGCTCCTTTTCTGGAAGGGAAAAGCTGTAACGTTACAAGTGAGCTCGCGTTTCACTCCGTTCAGATTATTGTTGGTCGCCCAGGCGATGGAACCACTCCACAGGGCGTTAACTGTTTTTGGTATGGGCATATTCGGTCGCATTTGGCTTGTATTGGCACCAATCGCCGAGGCGGCCGCACTTGTCACATTACCTACGCCTATCTGACCGTTGATGTTGACCGTTGGATTAGAACCTCTGGGGACAGCTGAAATGGATGACATCCCTACCGCAGATGTTACAGGCGTCGTCCCTAATGCCGATTGAATTCGAGCATTTAGTGCTGTGGGTGCAAATCCGATAGCCGGTGACGTCGTTGTGGTGAATGCTCCAACTGTTTGGGCGGACGAACTGAAGTCCCCAATGTTTTGTGCGCTTAAACCCAAGGAAGGAGAAGAGCCGAAACCATTGAGTGCCTGCGCATCCGTACCAATCGGCGGAGTCGTCGACGCAAAATTTTGTCGAATTCCTCCGGGTGCCGCATTCTGACCGAATTGTTGACGTTTCAGAACATCTTCGAGATTTTGCTGATTCACCATCAAATTATTCTGCAAGACCTTAGTTTGGTATTGTAAAAGCCTATTACGCTGATCCGGAGTCATTAATTTAAGTTGCATTAGGTTCGGCATAGGTCGCATACCACCTATAGCAGATGGCAAAGCTGTGGAAATTTGAGCGGCGGTGACAGATTGTTGTTGCTGTGGTACTGATGTGACCTTCATGGGTTGTTGGATTGGATTAAGTGGAACGGATATCGTCGAAGGTACGTTCGATACGACAGGTGAAGACCGCGAAATTTGAGGACTACTAACTTTTGGTGGATTGCTGGGCGACTGTTGAGCAGGTTGGACTGGTGAGGTAACCTGTTTTTTCATTTCCGGTGGACTTTCCGATTGTCTATTGGATTGTTGTGATGAAGCATTGGGAACTTGTTCTCTCGATTGTTCATCCGAGTTTTCGAGTTTAACCTTTTTACTCTCAGGAGAACTCGTCGAGTTCGTGGAGCTCGGTTGTTCATTGACATGCGAATCACTTATAGGCAGAGAATCTTCGCGTTTCCTCTTTTTCTCCGTCACCACTATATCATCATTCGTATTTGATCAAATCGAATGCAACAGGTCCAACATGAGGAATAACGAATGTAACCGGCAACTCACCTTCATCAGGCTGTGAAAAGGGCACCTTGAAATTTGCCAATTTAACGACGTGCGAGGAATTCACTACGTCAGGAGCATCATGAACTTCGATATCCCGGTTGACCTGTTGTTACACACCCATAGTTAAGAAGTTTGATACAGGAGGAAGGAAAGGAAAAAAAAAAAAAAGAAAAATTGCAATCATTTCAACTACCGTTTCAACTAGATTCTCCAGTTCGTCAAAACCTTTTTCTGGTGTGATTAGTGAGAGATAAATATTTTGCTATTGATCGATAAATAAAAATTTAAAGAAACGATGAGTATTACTAATGTGATTACTACGACAACGGAATTCCCAACGAATTACATTTTGCATCTCCTCGGCCACTTGTTCCATGGTGTAGTCGTCATATTTACTACTTTTATTGCGATGAACAGGGTCCGGGCACGGATGGCTGTTCGATATTAAAATACAATGCCTGCTCGGCTGCGGCGCGTCCGGGTCCATCTGTGATGCATGTAGATCGAACATCTGACAGAGGGGCCAATGAATTTTGCAAGAATGACATATTTAGAGAAGACAAATCGCTGTGATGCACTCCAAGTAGAAAATAAGATGGATTTTGTATTTACTTCGAGCGCTGATACTAAACCCTCTGCTACTGCATTCTCATACATCCCTCCACTAGAAAATTCTATTCCGGATATAAGTTCCTCAAATTGAGATAAGCTTTCAAAATAATGTGACTTGACGGGTACAGATGAATATGGCTCATAATGTCCAAAAGTGACGAGACCACACCTCAGATTGGGCTATAATAATAATTTAAGCACAGAAAACATCAGGAATTTTTTTTTTTTTTGTTTTGTTTTTAAACCCTTCTTTCCAAGATATACTCAAATAAGTCTTACCCATGTCCTTTCTTTTCTCTCTTTCTCTTCTACATATGGAGATTTTAAATGCCTATAAACATTTTTTTTTTAAAATATTTCAGTTTCTTTCCTTATTTTTTTTTTTTTTTTTTTTACTACTGTAAATCAAACGCAACCCCCCCCCCCGCAAAACACTCTTAATTAAAATTAAATAGGTCAAAACCAAGGATCCAACTTTCTATTCCTTTTTTCAGCGTCAGTATCTAACCATTCTTACTTAAGTATTGACTCTAGGTAAGCTTTAAAAATGGTTTCAGAATGGTTTTCTAGTCGATAAGTTCCGTCGATAACAACCACCACAAGGCACTCGGGCGGTGAGGTACCTTTGTTCTTTTGCGGCATAATTACAAAAACAGTCGTACGGCGAAATGAGAGCGGAGTAGAGAAACGAGTTGAAATCTATGATTGAGGAGAAAAGCCCCAACACGGGTATGTATTTATTTTATAGAACAACAGCGTACACAAGTGCACTATTGTACTTGCGTAAGCTAGGTATTACTAAATCAAGTAGGAGGAGAGAGATAGTCATACAAGTCACATGTATTTTTTTCGTGAACATAAATTATTTGATAAATATAATATTCGTCACATGATACAATTGTTTAACCATAATGAGACTAGTGATAATGCTTCAGAAAAGTTTCGTTCAATGTCATGTACATTGTGAAAAACCGATGGTGTACGTCATACACGTCGGCTTCTCAACTCATGGTTTTTTTGATTGGATTAGTTCTTCAAAAATTGATTTAACTTTAGAATAAACAGCATCGACATTTTCCTCGCAAGTCACCTAAACATGCACACGCAAATGTCAATTGGACGACGACGGGAAATTAAGAGAGGATTTGCGATGATCATAATGTAAGACTCACCGTATGAACTTTATTCAACTTTCTAAAATGTTCCACAACCGGATAACTTGTTTCGAGAAAAGTTCGGAGTCGTTTACGGATGCTGTCGATGTTGTCATCTACACGTCCACTGGTTTCACCACGTTTTAAAAGTCGTTCAATCATAACTTCCTCAGAACATTCGAAATAGAGGACGAAGGTTGATTCCACTACCTTTTGAAATTTTAGGATTGGTGAATTAATGAAAAAATTCGACACGTGACGGTTGAACAATTTGTGCTTACCTCTTCCTCAAACTGGATGGCTTGATCCATCTCCCTAGGAAATCCATCGATTAAAATTCTGTTGGAATCGTTTTCAATCATAGCTTTCTCGAGTAATGCAACGGTGATATCCGCGGGCACGATTTTGCCTTCTTTAATATAATTTTGAATTAATTCTCCGAATTCGGATCCCGGGCGTTTTTGTTCTTCGCGTAATAGGTCACCGGCTGTTTTTTGTGATGTTGGAAGGTTATCGGAATCACGAAAAGCTCCAACAAATTTTCAACACATCTGGAAGGATGCAAAATTGAAATCTCACCAGATAAATGAAGGAATCCAAAATCTTTGACCAGTTTTGCACATTGGGTACCTTTACCCGAACCGGGTCCGCCTATAACATGCGTCAACATTTTCTTAAAAATTGCTTCAATGATTAAGTCAAAACATCGAATTAATACAGAGTCAGCCTACCCAATACGAAAATCACTGTAATGTCATCCTTGGAAAGGTTAGCCTTCGACTTTTTGCTCATTTTTCCTTATAAAAGGCGGGAAACCATTCAATTATACATTCGTGTTAAGGGGTAATATGGCATCAGGCATGAAAATTTGCTAACATATACCTGGTACTGACGACTCCAAAATTTATTTCGAGAATATGATTGATAGAAGATTGAATGCTTGAGGCACCGAAGTTGCACAGCTATAAATAGAATTGACGTCACACACGATTGGTGACGCAAATCGCGAATGGCAATCAATAAATAATTTTTGATAATTAAGTTATTATAATAATAATAATAAAATTCTTAATATTAAATTTTTTTTAACTTATAATTATACTATTATAGTAAATCTTACTGAGATATTAAATAAACATCTACAATGTTACTATGATTAATCATGTGATTATACATTGTCTGTTATAGAATTATATTATTTAAAAAATATTAAACTAGTTTGAATTAATTAATATTTTATTCTTTTATTTATTAAGATCATTATTAACAGATTGCTATTATAGATTATCTTAAAAAATGGTAAATTATTAAATTAATAAACTAAAAAAAAAAAAATTTTTTTATTAAAAATTTTTGATCTAAATAAAATATTCTTTAATTTTAAATTATTATTATTATTTTTTTTTTTAACCCGCAATCATGCCACGATGGCTTGTCTTTATTGGAAAATTGAAATAACTTTACAATATTTTACAGACTTTCACAAAGTGACTAACTCGTCTTCATACAAAAGTACTCTAAG
>CAJVPT010000752.1:0-26133 GCA_910592055.1 Acaulospora colombiana | reverse complement strand
AACTAAATTTCACAAACTATACTAGCATGTATGTTAGGATTTTTAGAAAAAGATACCTTCTGGTTCAGATCTCCAGTAGACCTCCATGGCATATTGCTCCTCTTTCAGAGAATTAACTTGTCTAGGTTGAGTTAGTGCTTTTTTCCTTGTTTGTTACAGTGAAGAAAAATTTAAAAGTTTTCTGTTTTTTCCAATCTAAGTTGGTTATATGTTTTTGTTGCCAGATGCAGCCCTTTGGTATATTTTGGTTCCATCTGCCCTTCACTTTCTTATCCGCTCTTGTTATCCCCTGGGATGTTTCCCACTTGTTTATGGCTTCGCATCTCTGTTTCCAGGTGGCTCTTATGATTTCCTGGAGTTTGTCGAAGCATTATATAAAAATTGGTTTGGCTTTCTTTTTGAAAACTCTCACCCAGTTGCGTATTAGTTTTGTATATCATGTGGGACTAAGCTTCTGGCTATTATTTGAATCCATAAGTTGATTGTTTCTGTCTTGACCCTTGTGGTCCATTTCTGTACCCAGCGCTTGCTTCATTTTTCCTTACTCTGGAGGAAATATACGATTGTATCTAACATGTGACTATCAAATTCGAAGTTGTTTTCGTTGCATATATACACATGTGTTAGGTCTTTCACTACTGCCTTGCATCTGACACATTGTCTAGATTTGTATAGGTCAGCCCTTCGTTAATGGAGCTTCGACATGGTTGGAAGTTCCTGGCTCCATGATTTTAACATAAAGGTTCTTTGTTGGTGGTCCTTGGTGCTCGTATTTCCTGTCGAAATCTTCTTTGCTTTCAGGAAATCTACTGATGCTTTCCAGTCTATTGCCTCGTGGTATTGGTCAATGTCACGATTTCTTTCTAAGTAACACCATTCCATGATTTGTTCATTCCGGAAGTGATTTCGGATTGCTTTCCTGCTGTTGTATTTTGTTACCTGTTCTCTGTACCAGAGTTCAAGTTCATTTTTGTTGCTGGAGACAATGTCTAACTTGGTCGTTTACCACTTTAACCTTGTGCGCTTGGCTTCTGAGTCCACCTTGCTATGTATATGTGTCCCATTTCTTCTGATCTTTTCCACCTGAAGTTTGAGATCCTTGAGGCAGACCAAGTTTTTTGTATGTTTTACCAAATGTGCTATTTTGCTTCTATTTTTTGTGGCTGTTAAAGCTGTTGTAATCATCTGGCTGTCTGTGTGAATTATCACTTCCATTTTCCCTGGGTGAGTGGCTAGTGCAATCACAATTGCATTTAGTTCTGCCTCATTTGGTGATACTTTTCGCAGGACTTTGAGTACCGTTATTTCTGTCTCATCCCCTGTCATGATGTTGGTCGTGTGGAATACGAGAGTATGAAAGTTTCTGTAACAGCTTGCGTCTGTTGTGATTCTGATCTTCTTCCAGCTTTCCATGCTTTATTGCAAGCATTTGAGCTTTTTTAGGCTGGTGCTGTCCTTGATCCAGCGACCAAAACTATCAGTATATGGGGATGTCGTGATGAAAACATCCTTCAATTCAGTTGTAGGGTTGTTCTTACATTGGATAAGTCTTTCCTTAATGCTGTCCGGGGATGCAAGCAACTTGGTTACCTTACCTGTCCTTCCATATTTTGCTATTTGTTTACTGCTTCCAGTAACTGCTATTGTGTCCTTATTAGGAAAGTTTATTATGCAGGTGTCCTCTTTGATGTTTGTGTTGTTTTTACACCCCTCACATGTTTCAAGATATGGCAAAGGGCCGTTTATGATGTAATGCCTTGCCGTAGTTATGTTTGCATCTTTCTTTTTGATTCTTCCTATCAAAAGTTCTTCCTCTCCCATTTCTTTCAATATCAATATCCATACGAGTTTGTTCTTCTTTAGATATCTGCTGCTCATCTTATTGGCCCAGGTTGTGCAGTGGAAGGGGTTCGTGTCGGGATTAAGATTGGTTAGCCTAGTTGTATAATCCGGATGTAGGGTTCCTGTGGTAAGCTTATTGGTGATGTCTTCGTAAAATAGGGGTTGTCTTCCTTGTGCTCTTCGCCTGATAATCTGGCATACTTGTGCCCAGCTGATAGTTTTAATCTTATTCTGGTTAGTGAATTGCTCCGCCCATCTTAAGTTATTTGTTCTGAGTTTTTTCCTATGCTTGTTGAACCATTGTGGGCCCATGAGTGTCTCTAGGGGGGTCAGTTCCGATTCCGATATCTTATGTGTCTGCTTCACTTTTCTGAAAGAGAAGCCTTGCTTTTGTGCATCAATAAGTATATCTTGTAGGAAATTGGTACCTGTTGCATACATCTTTGGACATTTTTCCAGAATATTTGTGTCTGACCATGCTGCCCATTAAAGGTTTATTACCCTTTCCCTGCATAAACATCCGGCATGATTGGTTGCTGGGTGTAGCTTTTCGATTAATGTAATGTGCTTCTGAAATATGCGTGCCTTAAGGTTGAAGATATTGTATCCCAAATCACTGGAAAATGCAGTTGGGTGCTGATATTGCGAAGCCTGCCTTGTGTTTTAAAATCCTCCTGAGCTTTCTATTGATGTTGTCGACTTTGGCGTCTGAAAAGTGAAGATCTTGTACCAGGTATTCTATCTTCGGCATAATTACATGATTGAGTAGATATTAAGCTTGCTTGTCTGTTATTTCTTCCACGACAGGCATCTGGCCAGGTTCGATGTTATCTGGCTGACCAAGTCTGTTTGATGTTTCTTTTTCCCATCCCGATCGAACCACACTCCCTGGTATCTGATTGCCCCCTGGGTAGCTCGAATTTTGTTTTGCTCAAAAGTTATTTCCGACTCTTGTTTATTGTTAATTATAAGAAGCTTTGACTTTTCCGGGTTGACTTTATCTTGCCGAGGTTGTAGAATAAGCTGGCTATCTTCAAGATGGCTTTGAGTTGCATTCGGTTCCCAGCTATCCATGCTGTGTCATCCATATATGCTATAACCGATGTGTTTGTGATACTTTGCAATGTTTGGAGTTGTGACTAATGATGGGTCCCTAAAGTATTTAGCATATAAAATTTTGCAGATCACTTATGTCCCTTTTTGAGGGACAAAATTCATAGATCTTCACTTTAATAGGGACAAAAATCAGGAAATGCTATAAATCAGTGATTTGAATAATGGAGAACAATTGTGGATAGTTTTTTTATAGTTATTAATTTAAAAATTTTAATGTTTTCTAGTAAGGAACATTTGACTTATGTCCCTGCCTCCTCCTTTAGGGACCCATCTTTAGTTGTGACATGTTATATGTCTTTATTATGCTTCTGTACCCTTGTGTTTTGTTGACCCTGTTTATTAGTGAATCATAATAGATACACCATAGGAGTGGTGATATTGCATCTCCTTGATCTATTCCGTTTTTCACATCATATGGATTTGTAATCCCTACTCCTGTGATAACTATATTTTTCTTGTCCTTAAAGCCTTCTATTATGATATTTATTAGCTTATCTGGTAGTTTGATCCTTCTCATGGCCAGTGTTAGTGTGGCTAAATCCATGTTATCGTATGCTTTGCTCATGTCTTGAAAAAGGATCCATACTTCCTTGTTGTTTTCTTTTGCATTTTTGATGATTGTGTTTATTTCGAAAATGGGTTCCATTGTGCTTATCTTCAGCAAGGTTGCCCAGTTGTGTTCAAACAATATCTCATGGCTGGTAAATACGCTAGACAGCCTGTTCACCAGTCCTTTTGTGAAAATCTTTTTAATTGACTCCAGAAGTGTGATGGGTCTAACCTTTGTTAGGTCGTTTCCCCAGTCATATGTCTTTGGAATTGGATAAATCGTTCCTTCCTTTCATTTTTGTGGCATCGCGCTGAAGTGTAAGATCACGTTAAAAATATTTTTGATACTCCCAATTGCTTTAGGACCCAGGTGTTGCAATGCTATATATGGGATTTGTGATGGGCCCGGGGCTGACATCTTGCTTGCCTTGGCAATAATGTCTTTTATTTTTTTTGACGAAAAATCCCTCACTGTTTCTCCATACCATTTCTAATCTACATATTGGAGGGATTCATATTCTTCTCTCCATTCCTGTGATATTTCATGTGGATGCGGCTGTTTAGTCCAGTTCTCAAAATGTTCTCTTACCCTTGATTTTATCTTATTTTCGTTCAGGACTATATCTGGCTCCTCCCGTTCAGAATTAGTTTGTTGAATTTGATTTTCCTTTTATCCCTCTCTAAGAAGCTATCTATCATCCTTTTCTTGTCTGACATGAACCAGACCATGCGATTACTGATGGTTTCTTGGATCTTCTTGTTCTTTGCAGTACATAAGTGTCTATGCAGCATGGTCTTCATATTTTTGATTTCTTCTACTACTGAGACTCTTATGGTTTTGAAGTCCTCTGGGTGGTAAGTTCTTTGGGAAGTTCTATTCCATTCTTCGTTGCTAAGTGTTGCATCCTTGCCAGGCCTTCCTCTCTAATTTTCCCCTGCTCACCTTCTGTGAGCATCTTTTTGAGCTGGCATAGTCCAATTGTAGAGGTTGAAGCTATCCTATTGCATCTATCTTGTTTATTCTTTGAGTGGATTTGTGATTTCTTGTACCTTCTGATATGTGCCCTGGTCGCTCTTAGGATTGATTCCCTTAGTGTGTATCACATTTCGTTTATGTTTACGTTTGAGAAGGTCCCACCTTTAATGACAGCTGTTTTCTCCTCTATCTGTTTTGTTCACCTCTCCCATTGTGCTGGTTCTGTGTTCACCCAGTTGTATCTCGTGTTGGGATTTTTTTGTGTATTTCTTTTCTTTTTCAAAATTAGGAAGGCCAGGTGCATTCTTGCCACTGCGATGCCGTGGTCACTCTCATATAGCTGTTTGTATTCATTCTTGATATCTACTGACCGAAGTTCCAGATGCCTATTTTGTGTTATCCATATCTGGTCAATTCTGCTTGCTGTGGATGCGTCCAACTCCCATGTGAATTCACTCCTTTGTGGATTGACTATGCGGAACGTGTCAATAAACGCATGGTCTTTCATGTCTTTGATTAAAATGCTATTTGATGATGTCTTGTTCTCGAAGTGGCGATGTTTGTTCGAGAATCTATCTATGCAGGACATGTCTGTTTCGTTTTGGTCTTCTGTGATTACAACTTCCCAGTTGGGCTTGTGTCTACTTCTAAGCCATCTTGTTATCAGCTTCTCGAAGCCCGATTTCTCTGGGGCCTTCGCTAGAGAATATATACCTATTATTCTCAGGTATTTCTTGTAGGGGAAGGCCACGTCCAGTATCAGGGCTCTTTCTGCAATGATTTCCTTCTTAACAATTCTTCTTGCCAATTGGTGTTTGAGGGCAACTCCTACCCCCGATCCTTGTTTTTGATTTATATTAGTCTCGTGACATTCATACTCGTCGGTCTTCCAGTGCTTAGTTACGTGATCACTGCCATTTGTTTCCATGCTTATCACGATGTCCCAATTTTTCTTTTGTCATAATTCTGTCCAAGCTATCCTATTTGCTACTTTGTTGAGACCTCTCACATTGGATGTTGCAATTCTTAATGTTATTTCTATTTCTACTTGACTGGTTGATTCTCTGAGGATTTGTATTCCTTTCTTATTTATTTTCATTGGTATTTTACTTTTTGATACCTCACCCATTATACGTAATAATGGTGTTGGGGTTATATATCTGTCAAAGCTCCTATGGCTTCTAGTGCTCTTTGCATATTGGTCTGCATATTCTCCATAATTTTGTTGATTTGTTGCTGTCTTTCGTAAATGTCTGTTGTGTCTTGAGTTAGGTGCGAGGTTTCGGGGTTACTCGGGCCACATATTTTATTAACATATATGCTGTATAGATTTCACGGATATATCGGGCCTTTCCCCGGAGTCACAATTGAGGGATCTGTACAAACCCCTTATTTCATATTTGACAACAAGTAATTATACATTTTTGAAGTAAATTTATCTATATGAGTAGCTATATCTATTCTACTTCTATATATAACTACTACCTATTTGGAAAGATATGTGATTCCTTCTTAATTTTTTCCAGAACAATTTTATTTATATTAAGAGTAGTCTGGTTATCAGGCCATCAAATTTTCTTTATCCTGGACTTTTCAGATTTCTTAGTCCTTCGGAGTGGTCCGCGGATTTCTCCTCCCACCAAGGCTTCCCGATAGTCAAGTCTGTGAAACCCGGCATAACCACATACTTGAATTCTTGAACAGATGCCTCAACATCAAGGCAGGGAACCAGGGTTTTCTTCAGTTAATTTACCATTCCTTCTTTCAGCGTTATGCTATCAGTTCAATATCTACTCTTCTTATTACTGGTTCTTTTTCGGTAATGTGGTTGTGTTAGAATAATCCTACTCAATTTCGGACATTCAACCGTATTACAATCTTTATATAGACTATCCTGTGACCACATTGGAAATCCCATTTGACCAGTGATCAGAGCTATATTTGAAAGCATCGGTTAGTTTACAGTTACGCCAATGGGGTAGATCTACCAGTATCAGGAGTTGCCCCCTGGAAGATTTGATCTAGTGACTTTGCGATACGACCTACGAAGTGCTAACCACTGCACTACAG
The DNA here is from genome assembly GCA_910592055.1 of Acaulospora colombiana. Classification (NCBI taxonomy): domain Eukaryota; kingdom Fungi; phylum Glomeromycota; class Glomeromycetes; order Diversisporales; family Acaulosporaceae; genus Acaulospora; species Acaulospora colombiana. The sequence goes on along the minus strand of CAJVPT010000752.1, from coordinate 19,580 downwards.
ACCCATAGGTCGTCTAAGATATATTAATTCTATATAAGGTTCTATTATTTGACTTGTTAATATATAGAACGTACCATATTTGATAGAAGTAAAAGTGAATTTGCACTTTGCATATGATAAAAGTCTGAAATGAAGGGAAATATTTTTTGAAAATAGAATACTTCTGAAACAAGACTCTATATATAATTGAATTATTATAGACAAATGTACTTTTATCTTCCTTAGTTATTTCTTAACTCTTTAACTTTCTTACTTCTTTTTTCTTTCTTTATTAACTCTTTACTCTCTTACATTATACCCTTTTCTGCTAATAAATAGTTTTTCTTTTTTCAAGGATTTTTTTAAAGCCTTTTATTTATTTTAATATCAAACCATCTCATTTATTTTATGGTAAATCAAGAACTTTTTTTTAATTACGATATGAGTTTGACAATACAAAAAGATCAAAAAAGGACTTCTTTAATGAAATATAAACTTGTAACAAGAGAAGCTATACTTTTGAAGTTCTAAGTATATCTATTTATAATCACTAGTTATTTACAAAATCAGTTGAATGGAAAAGAGATATCAATGATAAAATTTCAATAGCAATATCAAAAATATAAAATTTTATTTGCTTTAGGTTTAGCCAGTTTAAATATTAATCAAAAATAAATAATTAAAAAAAACTTTGATTTTAAATACTTAAAAATACAGTAAAGAATAAAAAAAATTACTGAAATTTTTAGAATAATTTAAAATTTATTTATTTATAAAATATAAAAAAATATTAATATAAATATTTTAATTTTATAAAATAATTTTTAATTAAAATAATTTATATTTATTTAATAATAATATTTTTAAATTTTTTTTAAATTTTACATATTAAATTGTATAAATATTATATATAATATATTATTTTATACAAATTATATATAAAATTATATTTAAAAAGTCAAATTTATATATATTAATTTATAAAATTTAAAGACACTCTTTCCCATTCACCTATGGCACAGCAATACCTCAGGTACAATGAAAGAGCAAAGCAAGATAAAAAGATCCAAATGACCACAATATATCAACAGCAGGCCAAATTACAATGTCGAGAAGCTAAGCAAGGGTATGGCAACCCCTATAATAGACAAGAAAACACCCACTCCTAACACGAAACCCAGTGATAACAAAAAACTGAAGACCACCCACAACTCACTCCCAGCCCAACAAATATTCAATAGTACAGACAACAACCTCAGAAAAAACAAACAAGCAGATAAGGACATTAGATCAGAAAACTTCGTATTCAACCAAGCAAACAATACATGGAGCGAACAAGTGGAACTCGAACATAGTCAGGAAGGAACTTCTCCCACAAACGCATTGAAGGAAATCACTAGTACTCTTCCCCCTGCAGCCAGAATAGATGACTCAGACATAGAAATGGACTGTAATGAAGTACCCGAAGATGACTCAAATAACTGGCAAGAAGTCAACAAAAACAAGGGCAATAGCAAGGAAACCTACGCACGACCTTCAGGCACCAGACCTCAGCCAAGATCTCCTTTCGACTACCAGATGTGATATGGTAGAGAACAAATCAAATTATGCATCAAAGCTGAAAAGCTATCAGGACAAACAATTCATCAAAAAATTACCCACGTCACAAAGACACTCAACTTCCCTGAAGAATTCCTTCTTATCCAATATGAACGCATCGACGAAGAAGATCACATCATCACTATTTTTGGGGATTAACAGTCTGCAGACAATGCAAGCAATGTAACTTTATCAGAAGTGGACAACAGCAGATTAACTTACATGCAAAAAATGATCAACAAACTAAATAAGGAAAACAGTATTAGAACTTGGGACATTCCCCTGAATACCAGACTCATAGACGTGCAACAAACCTTCACCAAATTTGGACAAATCACCAATATCAAGATGACGACTCAACAAATGTGGCAGACTGCTACAATCACATTCGTACAATAGGAAGATAAGACCAAACTACTCTCCAAATAGAGCATTCCCATCAAAGCCGACTTGATCAGAATTTTCGATACCTGCTGGAACTTAGATCAGATGAAAGACAGGGGCAAGTACTCCCTCGAGCTTACGAACCTTCCACCTAATACAACAACTTTCGATTTGAGACACATATGTCAGAAATTACAGGCTAAGACATGTTATATCCCTCATCTTATGTTATACAAACCCAGAAAATATGCCATAATCAGCTTTGAAGATAAAGAAACCCTCCATACAGCCCTGGAACAACAATTCAGTCTGGGGGAGACGATCATTGAAACCAAAACTATCCAAATCAAACTTTGCACCATTTGCGATAGCCACAACATCTTGTCGCCAGCTGCACTACCAAGGAACGTAGGGAACAATAGAAAGAATACAATCACGAGCAAGTAGAGAGATTTGACAAATTATACAATCGCTTTAGACTGACTGGCTCCTTCAGAATTCGCAAACTCACGCAACCCACAACTGGAAAAACCTCCAATCGCCCTGGCTCCTATGCAGCAGCCGTTAAACACAGGACTCAGCAACAATACCAGCCAAACCACCATTATGATCCCAATCAGAACATATTGAACATGCTCTCGGCAATCCAAGCTGAGCTAAAATCAATAAAGGAAACTATTAACAATTTAAATGAAAGAATCAACAACCTGAAGCAATACTGCTATAATAGTGCAGAAGTAATGGAAGAGGATCATAACCAGGAAACCATACACATAGAATCGGATCTTCCACACTCAGCAAATATAGAAGATATCCAATATCAATAACAGCAGCTTTATAACTCGATTAGAAATATGGATCGAACTATGAATGCTTTAGTATCCACCATCACGAACATCCTCCCAGGTAACTCAATCATATCATCTACTACAAGACAATAATCATGGATAACACAACAAGCAACAACTAACCAAATAATACTTCCCCTTTCTTGCAACCGCGCACCCCACACAACACAAATAATAAGACATCAGATCAAGACTATCCACCCCACTACACCAACCCAATCACATGCAATATTTATCAAAAAACACATACAAAAAATTCTCCTATTTCAAAAGAACAAGATAATGATATAAAAAACCCTCCCTCTAAACCTTTCTGAACCATCGCTACATACAATTGTCAAGGACTAAATGACCCAATAAAAAGAACACTCTGGATGGAAACATGGAAAAAAGAAGTATGGGACATTATCATATCAACAGAAACAAAAGGAAAAGCCAATGAAACTCAACACTGGAAAACTGAAAGATTCATCAGCTAGTGGCATAACAATGATGACATGGGCACAGACATCGGCATTTCCATCAGAAAGAACATTGCAGACAGAGTTGTCCATGTAGAAAAAAAACTAGGAAGACTTATTTGCATCGACTTCGCCCTCTCAAACAAGAGATTTTGTAGAATAATCGGTACATACTCACCTGCAAAACCAGGTAGTAAAAGAAACGAAACACAAAAACAAATCATCTCTTGGATAAAGCAGCACAATCACAAAAATTGGCATATCATACTAGGCGAGAACTTCAACTCATGCCCCTTACCGAAGATAGATAGAATTTCTAGTAACAGAAAGATAATCAAACACACCCCGACCCCTTCTTTCAAAAATTAGAAGAACTCAGCTTATTTAATACTTTCCGATATCACAACCCCCACGATAAAGAATACACTTGGTTCAGGATATTTAACACAATTCATGTGGCCAGCCGTATTGACATGATTTGATGCAGCTCCAGACCCTCTTGGAATTCCATCGATTTATATATAGTAGATAAAATAGTATCAATACAGACCACAGAATTCAGGTCACATATATAGAAACATGGGAGCTCGAGCTCCCCACAAAACACTTGCGCCATCCACACAATAACACACGCTTTGCCTGACTAGCCACATCAGAGGAACAATGGCTAGTTTTCGCGAATGAATTAGACTCATCCAATGACCTTTTTTATTTGAACTATTACAGGGCAATCTAGATATCGACCGGACATGAAATATCCTTCATGACATAATCCTCAAATCTACAAACAAGCACATTCAAAAATTCAAGGAAAGACAAAAAAAATCAAAGGAAGAGGCCAGTTACATATAAATCACTTCTTTTATTACAACTGAATGAATACAGAAGACAGCTGGTCCTCCATGAGAAAAAGTCAGACAAATGCTGCCCAAGTAGAAGTGACACACTTCACAAAGCTATCTTTACCAAAATTCCACTGCCAATATGGATTCCTGATTACAACACACTGGACATTATATCGGAAATAGACATGTTCATAAAGATTGAAAGACTGGCCATGAAGAAATCAATCAAAGAAAAAATCACAACTGATATAAAAAAGTGGAAAGAACTTCGTAACACTTGGTTTGATCAAGACAAGAAACAAATGATTCACTCTATACTCAGCCAACCCAAGAAAAGCATTGTAACTAGCAAATTGATCAACAATGTATCCACTGAAAAGCATCTCATTACTGATCCACTAGAAATCAAAAATGAAATTCGGTCACATTTTAAAAAATGGATTAAACAGTGTCAGCTGCACGAACACAAAGGAACCATATGGCAACAAGAATATGAACCCAAAGAGAACATTGATCCCAGCTGGTATAAGGAAGTTAACCTTCCTATAACACTTACCGAACTCATTGGATACCTCAACAAAACTAGCAACAAATCTGCCCCTGGTCCTTCACAAATACCATATATAGCATACAAACATATGAGCAAGGAGTTCCTAGAACTCATCACAATCTTCTTTAATATACTCATCAACAAAGAAACAGTTCCGAAGGAATGGAAGAGGGGTACAATATATGCTATTCCTAAACCAAAGGAATGGAACAATGATATCAATATCACGTGACCCATAACTCTTCTAGAATCAATCAAGAAATTGTTTACAAAGATCTTTACAAAAAGGTTGGCAAAAGTCCTCACAAACAACTACATTCTATCTCCACATAACTGGGCTGCACTCCCCGGACATAGTACCAAAGAACCTATCACAATAATAAACCAAGTACTGGAAAATGCAAGAAATACATGAAAGCCCTGCTTTATGCTCTTCTAGGACATGAGCAAAGCCTATGATATAGTCAACATAGAAAGACTAGCAACCTCAATACATCGAATTAGGATCCCACCACAAACAATCAACTTAATCAAAAACTGTTTCTACAACCGACAGAATACTGTCATCACATACTTCGGTAACATAGACCCCTACTCTGTTGAAGAAGGTATCGACCAAGGTGATGTAATGTCCCCCTTACTTTGGCGTATATACTATGACCCACTTATCTCTGTCATCAGTAATATGAAAGGATATCAGCTACAATGTCACAAGCCCATACAAAGCAATCACGCCCTCCAGACATAAACATATCAATCACGGCATATATGGACGATACCACCTTTATCACTCAGGACAAAAAGGATCTTCTAGATATCATCAATATCAGCACCTCCTTTTATAGCCTAAACGACATCACAGTCAACTCACACAAATCAGAACTAATAATACTTAATGCACCCCAAAACAATATTTATGTCAACAACTTCAAAATAACACCAGCCGACCTGACAACAGCTATCTGAGTTCTAGGCATATGGCACGAAGCCAAAGCTGGCAAGAAGCATCAACGAAACCTGATTATGTCCAAGACAACTTTTCTTTGTAACACACTCGCCAGAAAACAAATTACAGATAAAATGCACCGATATATCACAAACCATGTAATCTTCCCCACTATAGAATATCTCTTACAAGACCTAGTTCTCTCACAAGAGGAATGTGTGAAGATTGATAAAAAAATCAGACATAGCTTTAGACAATGGGTCAGTCTGGCCCGTACAGCACCCAATACAATGATCCACCTAGATAATCAATACGGCATCATGGAAACACAAACCAGACAGTTACAAAAGCATGCCAGCGACATACAACAAGTATTTTTCAACTCAAACATAGTCAGCGACATCATGTACAGTAGTATCCATGAACTCCAATGGCTCGCATGGCAAAAAAAAGACATCCTAAACACTTACCCACGTATTTTCAAAAGTAAGGTCAATTTCCTGCAAGATTGCTTGCAGAACATTCAGAGACACAATATGAACATCAACAGAGTCACAACGGAGTGCAACAATCCCCAGAATCTACATCCTATAGAAGATTTCGTCAAACATAACTGGTACACAAAGTATAGGGCAGCTCTTAGATCCCACCAGCTCTTTTGGATCGAACAGTTAATCAGCTTATACATGACTAAACAGCTAGAATGGCAGCAGGTCAGGGCACTACACAACAAAATAATTAAAAAAAAAGAGTCAACTTGGTTTCCATATCTTCAACAACAAATAATGCTCGCCCTACAAAGCATATTCACTACCCCATCCCTGAATCCGCTAATTCAAATAGAGCCGACCAATGCAGAACAACCACAAAACTCTTGGTATATCACACAGTTTAAAAATCAACAAATTCTAGGCCGACGCATAAGCGAAAAACAAGACACAATCAAAATCAGACATTATATCCTGATGAACGACTCTCCAGTAATCGCCTGTCCAGGCTGTGACACCTCCAATATCATAGACAACAGAGGTGAAATCTGTTATATAGAAATACCGAAAGCCAGCACCTTTAGGGTCCCTGTAATTAACACCACAAAGTCACGCAGCTCTTCAGACTCCACGTTAAAAAAAAGGATACAAATCTCACCCAGTAGCATTGGTCAATTCCTCACAGAACCCAACCAAGTCTTTGACAAACTAGAAATTGACAGCACTCCATACATATTACAAGATCTTTTCCAAGTTATTAACTTACAGTCCTCAATCAAACATGAACTCATCAAAATATATCGTAAAGTCAAAGATCTCTACAACCTTCACATTTATATAGATGGAGCCTATAGCTTTGAGAATAATCCCAACACATGCGGAATAGGCTTAAATATTAGTGACAACCAAACAAGCATAGCTTCTATAGAACTACAACTGGAAGGACAACTGTCAGCGTACAGAGTAGAGATTCTAGCCGCAATAATAGCCATAGTCATAAGTGGACCAAAAAAATCTCTTACAATCGAAACTGACTCACTGTCCCTCATAGGAGAATATAATGCATACCTCGAAAACAATATCAAAAAAATCAAGGAACTAAGGCTCATCAGCAATCTCAGTATAATAGCAGCATACTATCAGACCCCGATCATCTGGGTGAAAACAAATAAGCAGAACCACTCCACTACTCACCTGTTCCTTGAAGCTGATAGATTGGCAAAATATCACAACAACAACAAAGCAATCAATCCCCAAGGCCTGTTAATGAATACCACCCTCAGTAATAGAATTCTCACCTTCCATTATAAAAATCAAACAGAAATCACCACAACTATTTGAAAGACCTTCAAGCGTATAAGACAGACACAGTTAACATACCAATGGATCACATTAGATAAAAATAATGATCTTACCAAACAATAGGCGGAAGACATAGACTGGAAAGAAACAAGTCAGAGGCTTCACCCATCAACTATCAATCTCAACAAAACAGATTCATGGAATCACCTACAAAGAAGCTTCACACTAAAACTATGGAACAAAGAGCTCCTTACAATGGATAAGCTCCACACTAGAAGACCAGATATATACAAAACCAACACATGTTTCGGGTGTTCAAATATAGAAGACAACATCCATCCTTTCAGATGCCCCGTCCATGGCATCGATATAGAACAAGTCATTTTAAACACCATACACCAAGAAATAACTGCAAGAATCGATAACAATCTTGATCAGGACATCAAACAGGAACTTACTTCAGACATAATAGCAAACAACATGTGGAATAGGATCATCTCAGGAGGTATTAGTAAAACCATCTTAAAGAGCATAGGCAAATACATCAAAACCAATAAAATAACAGAAACCATTATTAGCATCCACAACATCATTCGATTCTGGACTTACAATATATGGATCGACAGGTGTGAACACCTGCACCATTGGGAGAAACTATAAGGAATAATGACCGGCAAAAAAGAGAAGCATCATAAATTCTATAGAAACAAATCAGAACATAAAAATACTACAGCCAACAAAATAGAAACATTCCCTCTGGAACTCATACACAACATTCTCAAAGAAACTCACAACATCCTCGAAATTTACAAGGAACATGCTAATGGCACCTAGGCACGTTAGTCCCCATCAAGGACAACATGCCACAAGGGTTCCAAAGGCTGAGCCCCGCCGCCAACAATGGCGGGTACCCCATCAGCTCAGGTAACAATTGATTTTATTGTAATCTTGTACACTAGACACATGGGAAAAATGTCTGTAATATAACCTTTACCTGACAAAATAACATGTTTTCGTATATAATCTCAATAAAATGGGCAATGTTGCATGTTAAAAAAAAAAATATATATATATAATAGAGAGCAATACAATAGAACTTCTAAGTAAAAAGTGAAAACAAAAAACCTCAACACCGATTGAACAAATATTAAGTACAAAACTAATTAATAGCAAATATTACATCATAGGACATAACCATGGATACATAAAAAAGAAAGACATCATCAACTATAGCTCATAAATATTTATAATATACAATATAAGAGAAATGATAGAAGACAACAAATGGAACTTCTGGCTGAAATACTGTTCAAAGAAAAACTGGAAGATTATCATTACAACAGAAATCAATGGAAATGAATAACAGATCAAACATTGGAAATATTACAAATATCAGCTAACAATAGTAGAAAATATCAATAAATAGGACATAGAATGAGCATAGCCATAATCAAGAATATTGTAACCAGAATATTTAGGAAACAAAAAGTCAAGAGAAGGATTATTGTAATAGACATGATGTTCTCAAGAAAACATAGAACTAGAATCATAAAAGTATATCTTCTACCAAGAAGTAGCAACAACAGAAACAGGATAGAGATAAAACATATAATACAGAAATGGATAATATAGGCAGAGAGAATAAATGCATATGTTATAATAGATGGAGACTTTAATACCATTCCCAACCCATTTATAGACAAATAGAGAATTTATAAACAATCAGACAGTTATTAACCTAAATAGAAATTACTAGAATAGCTAATAATCAAAAACTTTTAAAACATATTCAGGAAGTATAATCAAATACAAAAGAAATTCACATGGAATAATAGTAAAGAAGCCTATAGTAAAATTAATCAGATATAGTACTTACCACAAAAAACTTGGCAAATAAGAGACTTACATATAATGCATCATCTAGATACTTTGTATATAAGTGATCATGAAATTATGATTACCAAAATGAATATATGGCAACTAAACAACAATAGCCATCAGAAGATTCACAAAGGTAACCTACAATACAACTAATACAAAACAAATATCAAACAATGGGAGAAAATTAAGAGTATTATTGAAAACAGCATAAAAAAGAAATAGGATAGAACAAAGAAATATAGAAGGTAAATAGAATAAAATCAAACAATCCCTCCTCATAACAACAAGCCATCTCATTCAAAAGATAAAATCCAAAAAAGGAACAAGGGAATAGAAAAACTTTCAACTATGTATAGAAAGATCACCAATATTCAGATATTGTCAAAACTTCTTCAAAGAAATATTGATACTCCCAACAAACATATAGAGCTCTTCATACTAAAGCAAATTAACAGCTTACAAAAGGACTTCCCAAAGTTAACAAGAAATCTGACAATATGCAAATCAACTAACCAATAGGATAAGCAAATACAATAGAAAAAAATATGTCAAGAATATATTATCTAATACAAAACTGCTATTAAGTTCATAACCAATCATCAAAAAAACAAAAGAATATAGCAACAATGGCTTTTGGATAATAAGAGGTCAATAATAAATAGCATCCTAGAAAAGTCCAATAGATTCATAGTGGCAGACAAACTAATAGTTGAAAGAGAGGACCAGTAAAAGATGATCACAGAATCAAAAGTGATTAAAAACAAAGTAACAAAACATTTTGAAGCCTGGACTCACTGCAAAAAAATCATATCAATAGAAACCTTAGCCAGATAGATAGAATAATATGTATCAAACAGCAGGATCCAAAAATGCTGATTTGAGAACCTGTTAGAACAAGTAACCATATAGGAGCTACAAAAAGTAATTAAAGATAGAAGCTCCAAATTCATATCAGGACCAGATAATATTCTATAAAGCAAATATAAAAACTTAAGACCAAAAGTGATTGTATGGCTCACAGATATATGCAATAACATTCTGCTACAAGGAAAGACATTATGAGAATGGAGAACAGAACATATATATCCTATCCCTAAACTCAAGAACTGGCAGAATAGGATTGAAATAACTAGAACTATCACACTACTTATCACAAGAAGAAAAATATTTACAAAAATCCTAAGTGATCACCTCACATACTGTTGCACAGAACACAATATCCTTAATAAGCTGAATTGGATAGCCCTTACAAATAGTAGCTCACAAGATCCTATACACATAATGAATCTATGTATAGAAAATGCATAGAGAGAGTAGAAGAAGCTATGGATTCTTAGTTAAAATATAATAAAAACCTATTACTTAGTCAATATAGAGATATTAGTAAAAGCAATAAAGTGCATTAAGCTATCACAAAAAGTAATCAGTACCATAAAAGCCCTACTTAGAGACAGAGAGAACAAAGTTATAACAGTATACAGGTTTACTTCTTGATATAAGGTATTAAATGGCATTGATTAGGGAGACACAATTTTATCAATTTTATAGTGCATTTTTTATAACCTACTGCTAACAGAAATCGACCTATCAAGGAGAAGATACAAATACATCACCTAAATGAAAAGGTCTATATAAGAACTCTATAGAGATAAGTATACGAAGTCAAAGTGCATGAATGGATAACACAACATGGCTGGCAGACAGTCCAAAAGAATTGCAAGAAATCTTAAATATAGTTACCAAATTTTACAATCACAAAGATATAGAAATTAATCCTTAAAAATCACTATTAATCATAATTAATGGCCAAATAGAAGACTTTGTACAGAGCTTCACCTTTAAGTGTGGAACAATAAAAGGTAGCATGTAAGGTACCTTAATAAGAATGCTAGAAATATAGCTGAACAGCTTAGGAAAGAAGACGTATCAAAAAATGCTTATTATCAAGAAAATGCACAAGACAAGCAAGCTAATAGGCTAGAAAGCAACTACAGATAAACAGATGGAATACATAATAAATCTTGTACTTATTTTAAGCATAAAATACTTCTTAAATAATATAGTACTTTCAGAAAGTACTTGTAATTATCTAATAGGAAAAATCATAACAAGATACAAACATAAATATGAAATAACTATTATATTTTTAAATACACACTTTACAACTGGTGCGAACACAAAATAAACCATATATAGGATAGACGGATGCAATTATATATAAGAAACTGAATAGAAAGAATTAAGGACAAAGGATTGCTAGGTTAGATCTCAAGAATAGAACTGCAAAGTCTACAATATATGTTGTAATAAACTAAGTAGTTCCAATACATCTCACTTAACCATTTCTAAAAAGAGGGCAAAATTTGAATTATGACATTTTATAGTTTTTGCAAAAACATGGTTTTCAGTTCTATCTCAATTCAAACTTTATGACATCACATCACAAAGGATAGAAAGAATAGATAGCATGATTGAAGAATCCATGCCAAAAGCAATATATCACTAATATAGACAGCTACCCAGAGAATACAATTTAATATTCATTGAACAGATCTTTAACTCTACAGGAATGTGAATATTATACTAGAGATAGATAGGTGTCATTAATTAGATAAAAAAGAGAGGAATCCCAAAATGGTACATCAACCTCATAGAAAGCCTTACAACCACAGCATATATTTAGGACAATAAAGCAGAAAACACTGATAACTACAGGACTTTTAGCCAAGGCAGACTCCTAGTTGAAGCCAATATATACAAAGTACATTAAAGTGCTATACTCAAACATCAGGCAAAAGTTATATGCGGAAAAAAATGAAATGTTAGTCCTAACTCTGTTGTCTATATACACTATACAAGAACTGCAGGACTATCCTCACTAGAGAAATACAAGAAACGTACAATAAAAGAAAGTGACATGTCACCATAATCTTGTATATACATAGCACAAAAGCAATGCATAATTCAGATTCCAATAGAAAAATTGAATGTATTATTCAAGGGAAGTAAGAAGGAATTTGTGATTAAATTAAGATATAGAATATCTCTTGCATCCATAATAAAGAAGCTGAGAGACCTGATAGAACCTTCATAGAAAAATATCTCAGGCTCTCAGATATAAATGAATAATGAAGAATCAGATCTAATGGATATTAATAAAACTTTCAGCCTAAAAGATTCAAAACTGAAAGAACTAAGAACTATACAGCATCAGCTAAAAGGTTATTAACAGGCAACAATATATACAGATGGATCAATATCTAACCATGGTAACAGATTATATATGGGTTTTAGCTGGGTAATCAAGGATAAGAATAGTAAAGAACACACCTTTTAAGGGTAAAACAGCTACATACTTCATTGATAAGGGCAAAGCTTATAGTTATAGTAATAGTAATCAGTATTCTAAGTAGAAATACCACAGCTCAACTATATAAAGACAACTTTAACACAATAATCAATATAATAGATATATCAAATAAATATAGACCAAGAAAGAGACAACTCCATAATCAAAGAATTCTAGATATGTACAGATATATAAGAAAATAACAGAGGTTAGACATAACCCTTAATAAGGTTAAGGTACATATAGACATTTCTTTCAATAAGAAAATATATAAACTATCAAAAATTGATCCCATATTACAATGCATGAAATATAACCAGAGAATTATTAACATCAAGGAATATCACCAGTGATTACCACTAAAGATGGGTTCCTAAAGGGGGAGGTAGGGACATAAGTCAAATGTCTCTCACTATGAAACATTAAAATTTTTAAATTAATAACTATAAAAAAACTACATACAATTGTTCTTTATTATTTAAATTATTGATTTATAATATTTTCTGACTTTTGTTCCTATTAAAGTAAAGAGCTATGAATTTTGTTTCTCAATAAAGAACATAAGTGATCTGTAAAATTTTATATGCTAAATACTTTAGAGATCTATTATTAATTACCACTGTTTAGTATCAAATAGGACCAAATACCAATAGACACATTAGGGAAGGATATGGCAAATAGATTAATAGAGTCATAAAACTTATCAAATGATGACTATCAATAGAACTCAAAATAGTTTTATAAAGGAGGACTTCAGGAACATTTATTGGCAATATACCTTCGATAGTTTATATCTCTTCAATATAGAAGAACAGACAATTTTGAACAAGAACCATTACCTAAGTAAGTTTAGCTTTAACCTGTAGTACAAAGAATTAACAACTAGGAGCAAACTGCACAGTAGATATATATCAATCTATAAAGATAGCAAATATTACAAATATAAAGAAATAGAAGATACCATGTATTCCTTCCTATACAACAATCAGAAGAATACCCTGAAAAAGAACTTTCACAGAATACTGATAAAACACATATTCTCACATATACAGGAATAATTCAAAAATATCATATAATAGTATATCCATCTAAATGTATTCAGGGTCTTCAAGCTACTTATTAGAAAAGCAGTCACAAAAGAAATCTCAGAGACACTCAACAGAATAATAAACAGTAACAAAGCAATTATTAAGTCGATTATCAACACAATGAGGAAATGAAAAGAACTCTTATATAATATTTGAAAAATATGCTGTAAAAAATCCCACACATAAGCCCAAAGACTACTAACAAACAAGACAGCAAAATGAATTAAACACATCCAAGATAGGCAACTACAAGACCAAAAGAACTCATATAGCTTGATAGCACAGAACCAAAATACAAATCTGATTAGGATGGTTAATAGCTACATAAATGAATATATAAAGTACAACATCAACATTTTTACACTTTTATCATTCCACCCAATAACTAGCATGACCTTGGTATATTAATTTTTTTTCTCCTGAGAAGAGGGCAACAAGCCACAAGGTAGTTTATAGCTTATCAAGTTTTATTATTAAAGTTACATCCCTATATTATAGACTAGCTACTTTGTATAAATGTAATTTAAAAACAATAATAAAACAAGATTGAGCTACTGTAATTAAAAAAAAATAAATAAATAAAATAAAAACTCACACTTATATTTATTATCTTTTTTGATGTGAAATAGATTTAGACTAAATATTTTTTATATATTTTTTGTAAAATAAGTGAACTGTTCTACAAGGTTATTCCCTTTAATTTTTTCAGTAATTTCTTCTATTTTAATATGATCTTTTATTACCTTTTTTTCTATTTCAATTTTGATATTGGAGAAAATTTTTACTGTTATTGTTAGTTGAACTTTTATGTCTATTTTTTTTTCTAGAAGATTTATAATTTTATAGAAATTTGCTATTACTGGTTGCTCCTTTGGAAAGGTAATAGAAACTTGTGATTTTTCTTTTTAATTTATTATATTAAAATACTTGTCCTCCAGAAAGAAAATTAAAAAGCCTTCATCTTTATCTTGTTTCTCGATCTATAAGTAAATAATATGTTTGAAAACTATAATCCTGATAAAGATGGTTTGAGTAATATTTAGAATTCTAGTGATAATACAATCTAGGATTAAGTATCTGTTGGTCTTGAGATCCTATTTGAGATATTATCTATGATAAATATTATTTTATGAATAGTTTGCTTAGTCTGTATTTATTATTGATTATATAGTTTGATATTTGAACTAGTGTATCTATAATATGTGCTTTCCTTTTCTTCATAATTTGTATTAACTTATGTTTTTTCATAGTCATATTAAATTATATATCACAGAAAAATATATTTGTTTATTTTTGTATAGTATTATATTTTGATTAGATATTCATTATTGTTTATTTTGATTGGACATACATTATTATTTACTTTTAATTCCAGTTGATCAACATTGTTTACCAAAACAATTTAGTTAAAATATATAAAATTGATAATTTAATCATGTTTTAATTATATTATCTATTTTATATATAAGCAAGTTATTATATTCTTGAATAACATGTTCATTTTTTTTTTGAAACACTGAAACACTTAACTTGCCTATTTTATTGAGTATATGTAGGACATGACATTTACATAGAATGGATATATACGTTACATTTATATTGATTTACAAAGATATTGTATAAACTATTTTCAATGTTGAATAAAACAATAAAACCAATTGATAATGGACACCCACTACCATTGGTAGTGGGGCTTGATTTCTTACTTCTTGTGACTTGTTGTACCAAATTAAAGGGATTAACATATCTAGGCTTCACTAGTGTATTCAGAAAAAATGTCAAGGATAGTTAAAATGCATGTGATTATTTGTTTCATTGTCTTGATTTGTAGTTCTGAAGTGATTGTTTTTTTCTTCGCTGTATGGTTTTGGCTCTTGGATTTTCTCTTTTTGAGGGACTGTATAATTCCCATAGCTTTTAATAACACATTCATGTTTTGCATAATATAGTAATTATTATATATTGTTGTTATAATGTTTTGATACTCTTTACTATATAGTAAAAGAAATATGGACATCCTTCTAGATGTTGTAAACCTTGAGCCTGAACTGATTTATTGATTTGATTTATTGTTTATAGGACTTCTCTTGGTATTAAGAAAGGTGTTAACCTGCAATAATCTGGCTAAAAGCTTGAGAAGTTACAGTAAGATTGAGTTTTAAAAAGCTTACTGTAAATTAGTTTTCTTAAAGTTTTCTTTTCTCTGTAAAGAAAGAAAATTTATAAAGTATAGTTGAAGTGTGCTTGTACTTTTATACTTCTTATTAACAGAAGATTAAATATATTAAGAACTAGTTCTATGTGATTATTTCTTGTGTTTTACTGACTTCTTTTGTTTTCCAAGAAAATTATCAAAAAAGAAAATTTTTAGGAAAACTGGGAATCAGTAAAAAGATTTTATACTTATAATCAAATTAGTAAAATATACTGTATATATAGTATTTATTGTCATGAGTTACAGGGTGACATGATTTATGTGTAATGGTCTAGAATCCAAAAACTTGAAAGTCTAGCATAAAAGATTAAGTGTTGCAAGGTAAGAAACTATAGATAAGGTTTGAGTACTAATAAGGGAACTAAATGTATCTAACAAAGTATAGAAAGTTTAACAAAGTTTAGAGTTAGTATAGTCAATTCCAAAGTAGATAGTTTATTATTAGTTAGAAAAGTATAAATAGTTTACCAATATATGTCAAGAAGGCAGTACTAAATATGTTAGAAAACAGTTCTCATTGAGAATAGAGATAAGAGTTAGTGATATACCAAAGAAACAGAATGTGAATAAAGAGACACTTACCTTTAGTCATATTAATCACCATGTCTCTACCTACTCTAAGTGTTCTTTATAAAAGGAATTCTTTTTTTTATATCAGTTGTGAGTATTTGTAAGTTATCTGGGTTATGCAAGGTGCTATAGATTAGTGACAGACTCGCCAGGTTAGTCTATAACAATATATATATATATATTTTATATACATATAGCTAAACTAGATCTTAGTTTATTAATTAATTGAAAATATAAATATATTTTTACTTGAATACATTATATATACTATAGTTAAATATTTTTATCAAATCTAATAAACTCATTGTAAGCAATAACAACTCCTAAGTTTGGCTTTAGAAATAATATTTCTTATATAATAATCTTTAGGTAAATACTCTTCTAGTTTATTATTTCATCACTAACAAGTTGTCACTATTGAATATCCTACCAAGTTACTAGAATATAGAAAACTACAAAAGAATAGATTAATAAAAAGAAAAATGAAATATCTAAAAATATTCAAATAGATTTATAAGAAAAGAAAAAGAAAAAAAAGAAATAAAAATTTTTAACTTTCTTTAAAGATCAGTTTCTCAAGACTTTTTCTCAATCAGAAATTTCTAATTGGAATATTTTTTGTTTTTCTAACTATATAAGGAACTTATTTATTTTGATATTGGTTTTCTTCTTATGTACTATTTACAAGACTTATTACTTAGTGTAGCAATCTGATTAGTAAGTCTGTTACTAATGATCAAAAGTTTATATAATCTATAGATATAAGAGTCCATTATTCTATCACACAAAATAAAAAAGGCAAAGATATAAAAAGATTTTGGTGAATATCAAGGTTGTTCTCCCTAAATTACTTGTAACTTCACTATTATTACAATATATTCAAAGGATTTATCTTAAGATTCATCATTTTATTAAGTTATTAAATGAAGTTACATTTATATCTTCTTATATATATAGCTATTATATAATTACTATAGCTATTATAGTATTATATTATATATAAATTACTTTGTAGTCAGCCAATTTTCTATTATTCCAGTCATAGTTTTTTATCTTTTTGATGCAAATAGATTGTTCACATATTTTTTTTGTCATGTAAGGAATATAATGATTGTCAACAATTAATTGTTTTATATATGCTTCAGTTATGTTATAATTATAATTTATGTAATTATGGTAAAAATAGATCTTTAAAGGGAGAGTAAAGAACAAAAGTCAATATATCTCTCTAGAAAATATTAAAATTTTTAAAATAATAATTACTAAAAAACTACTTAAAATTGTTCTTCATTATTCAAATAATTGATTTATAGCATTTTCCGACTTTTTTTTTTATTAAAGTGAAGAACTATAAATTCTGTTCCTCAAAAAGGGATATAAGTGATTTGTGAAATTTTATATACTAAATATTTTAGAAACCTATCATTAGATTATAACAAAAATCCTGAACTTGATTTGAATTTTTTGATCTTTAACACTAGTGAAAGCCTTTATTTTCAGGACACCTTGAATTCAATCTTCATTAGTTAATAATTTTTTATCTATCTATAATAGACATGTAACTTATAATAGACCTAAATTCTTATGTAATCTAGCCATGTTGTTTTAGTATAATATTTTTTAGTAGTCATATTCAATTAAAGAAATTTTATTAATAAATATCTTTTATTACTCAAAAAATTAGATTTTTCAACAATCTTTTTGTCTTATAATGGTAAGAGAATATTGTAGTATCAAAAATTCTTTCTGTTATAATATTTTTTAACAACTTTTAGTGAAATATATTCTCAATTATAATCAAAAGTTTAAAACTTAGCATAACTAGAAGTTATTTGGTTTTATTGTCTAATTGGAATAAAAAAGAAACTTGATCTTGAAATTTGCCTAATCAAAATAATAAGAGAAAAAGATCTTAGCTTAAATAAATAGTATATTTTTTATTACTTGAAAACTTATTACTTATTTCTTATTAATCTTATAAAACTTAATCTTGTAGATTAAACCAATTGAAGAAATGAAATAGAAATAGAAACCAATTAACTCTTCTTATCATCAATAATATCATTGAAACATATGAGATAATTAGTAGTACTTGTTTATATTAGCTACAAATGTGTTTTATGTCTACTAATTATATTTTGCAATAGATTGTGTTACTTAAAATTCAAATTCAAACTGAGACAAATAAAATTTTAGAGAAAATCAAAAAATTTGAATAGTTATAAAATAAAAAAAACAATAGCCAGGTACTTTGAAAATATGATTTGATATTTGACCTTCCATACTGCACTAAATTTCTATAAACATACTTTAATATAAAAGACTTTGAGTATTACATTATTAATTCTTTTTTCTTACAGAACTTTCTTGCCATATATAGAGATGTTTTTGACTTTTCTAGATCATAGGAAGTCAAGCTTTTATTAGAAAATGAATATAAACAAAAGAAAGAATTTACAAGTATCTCTTAAAATAAAACTTTAAGTTAGGGATAGTGTTAAAACTTTATTAGCAAAATAATAAAAAATTTCTAATAAATATCTTTTTTGTATATGGGCAGAGAATCAATAGAAAGAGTTTTTTATGTAAATATGATATATATTACAGCTAAAATATTATTCTTTTGAAAAAAAACTCTTTTCCACTCATATCAAAATTCTTAAAAATTTTCTTTTATGGTAACAACTCAAAATATTAAAGAAAAAACACAATGCTCACAAAGAGCTCCTACAACAAACATGTCAAGAAGGTCGACAAGAACCAGAGACCTGACAGTTAACTACACAGGGGAATGAATTCTGACAAGCAGTGACAAGATCTCCAAACCATTATTGAAAGCAAAACTCAGAAACAAGTTTAACCCCCTCACAGATACAAAGAAGAACCAAGCACAAATGGAAATGAAGAAAGCAACAGGACAAGCAATGGAAGTGACAAAGATCAGCAAAGTTGACATCAATAACCAGAAGGATAGGAAGCTTGAAAATGAAGAACACAACAATAAGACTGATACAGAGGAAAACATTATGGAAGCTCCAGAGTCACCAGAGGAAATAATCATGGAGACCAGACCAA
>CAJVPT010000751.1:0-26139 GCA_910592055.1 Acaulospora colombiana | reverse complement strand
GAAAATATACTAGTTAAAATTTTTTTTATTAAAATAAAGCTAGGTTAATTTAAACATATTTAATTTAATTTAGTTAAATCAAAGCAGTTATAGTTGAACATGCTTTAAAATTGATTCAAAATATATCAAATCAGTTTCAAATTATTTTTGCATTGAATCTAAATTGGATTCAGATTTGGATTGAATTGAATCAAATCAAATTTGAATTCAAATCAGATCGAATCAAATCAAATTCAAATTCGAATCGGATCAGATCAAACTGTTATAGTTTCAAATCGGATCAGATCAGTTTAAAATGAATCGGATTCATATCCGATTCATATTTATAAAAATCAGATCGGATCGAATCTAGTTAAAATCTGATCCAATTTGATCCGTTGTGATCACTAACCACCAGTGTTAGGAGTTCCTTATACAAGAAGACCTAGTTAGTACTTGAAAAAAGAAAAAAAAAAAGAAAAAATTTGTCCTGTCTTGTGTCTCGGCCTGTCTTGTTGTTTAGTTAAAGTTCAGTCTTGTGTAAAGAATATTATACCACTCGATTCTTGTCTATTCATAACCTGTCTTGTGCTTGATCTGTCTTTATCAGCAAGTGTGAGTGAGCTAGTCCTTCTTTTGTATCCTGGCCGGATGATCAGTCTGTAGGAGGGTATACTCTTTCTTGCATCCAATTATGTAGCAATTTGTGTCCTGTATCTACCCGCACTAATATATATGACTCACAGTGAACTCCAGATTCTTATGCAATTGAGAAAATGTATTTAGACATGTGAGGTGACCAATAGGAGCTTGTTTATCAATCTTGTTCAATATGTTTAGTGTCATTCAATCAAAATAGATAGGATTTGTGCTACCCTAAAATTCAGGGTCAAGCTGGATAGGCAAAATCCTCTAGAAAGCCATGAAGTGGAAGCTCTTAGAGACTACAACACCAAGTCAAAAGAAAAAATATGAGTCCTTAACTGGGGAAAACCTCTATCTTGTTTTGTTCCTTTACTTCAGAAGAGTGATAATAGATACTACACTGGTGGTCCTTCTTCCTTTAAGAACTTTTTTGCCATTGGTAATAAAAGTGTAAGCTGAACTTTATTGGTCACAAGAGTTCAGTTTGCCTGAAGTTGATTATAAACAAGAAAATAAGGATATAGATGACTACTGAAGATTCCCTTTAGGTTGGATTAAGATAGTGTTAAGACTTTATTAGTAAAGAAGTATTAAAAACTTCTTACGAATATCTTTTTGTGTGTAGTTAGAGTATCAACAGAAAGAGTTTCTTATTTTTTCACTTGGCTCTCAAGTAGTATTGAACTTTGGACCTTGTAATTGCAACCTGGGAGCATTACTACTGTACTATAGACCCACAGGTCTATTATATAAATATGAATATATAAAATATACAAATAAAATAGACATATATAACTTATTATTAAAACAAATTAATTGATCTTTTATATAAATATTAAAATAAAGATTCTTTAGAATTATTTATATAAATACTTAAAAAATATATTTTTTAAAAACTCTTTCCACTGATTCTCTGACTACATACAAAAAAGATGTTCACAAGAAGTTTTTATACTTCCTTGCTAATAAAGTATTAATAATTTTCTTAAAACAACTTGAAGTATGACTTCAAGAGTCACTTCTGCCCTTTCCCTATTGTTTACAAATCTTTTTACTCAAAAACTTGACTTCTAGTGATCAAGAAAAATCAAGCAATACCTTTGATGCCAACAGCAAGAAAGTTACCAAAAGAAGAAGAACTGATTGTAAAGTACCTGAAGGCCTATTTAATCTTTGAAGCGAGAGGTATATAGAGGTTTTTGATGACAGAAGAGCTTATTTTTCCTCTTTTAGTCACTTGTGAATCTCTTAAAGCTATCGCTTTCATGGTTTTCTGGAGAATTTTGCCTACCTCAGTTTGATCCTGAATTTTTGATAGTACAAATCCTTACCAAAGGTAATTGGCTGACATGAAACACATCAGTTTTTGGAATGTAAACAAGCTTCTATTGATCATACTCATGTGTTTTAATACATAATTGATGATGTAGAAAAGAAAGTTCTAGAAAAAGTGTTCCCTTCAATCGTATATGTTTAACCTCCAGGAAACAATTATGATACTAAAAAGCGAGTGATGGGTATGAAAAGAAGATTCAACTTCCATCTCTCATTAAGTTTCTCAGGTGATGAAAAAGCTTCTTGAACAAAAGCTGAGGTCTCCAAGCTTCTATCCTGGTCAGGCAAAGTTCTTGAAAAGATTTCTTTATTTCAGTTAGGCAAACTCTTCCATAATATAGAGCTGGCCTCAACAGCGAAAAGCAAATCCATACATTGGAAGAAGGATAAGTTCCTTAAATGTTTTTCTTGAAGTTACTTTCAGGAATGGCTAAGTTCCTCAAACATCATAAAGCTTAGAGAATATTTCAATCAGGCAAATCCCTTTCAAGAGGAAACTGTGAAATAGAACAAGAACCTTTTGGATGGCTTTGATTTACATTTCCCTTTTCTCTTTTCCCAGTACCAACTTTAGCAATTCATCATTTTTTGGGATAATCTACAGTAAAAACTGTTGTGATGACCCTGGTTGACTTAGAGGTACTATTGCCAAACTATTAAGAGAGTAAAATATTGTCTCCTAAATCTAACTTAGAGTATCTAGTTTTGACTTAGTTTTGTTTAGTCCAAACTAGCTTAGTGGACTCCTCATATTTTTTAAATAGTGTAGTCCTTTAATTAATAATATACAATAACGAGTTAGTCGCTTTGTGAAAGTTTGTAAAATATTTAGGTATTTTTCAATATTTTAATAAAAACATGTCATCACGATATGATTGCGGGTTAAAAAAAAAAAAAAAAAAGAATTATTTATATAAATAATCAAATATATCAATAAAGTTCATTAATATTATTCAAACAAATATATATAAATAAAAATACTAGATATGTTTATTCATATTCTAAATATAGACTACCTTTTTTTTATATTATTTCAACTAACAAAATAAATTTTTATTGAGATATCAGTAGTATATTTTTTAAATTACATAAGCAATTTATATAACCTTTTATTTTAACTAGCTATTTTAATTAAGTCTATCAATTTTACTATATAGTGATACTATTTTTATCAGTTGCCCTGCTCTACCTGGACCTATAGTATTCTGAAGATTCTCTATTAGACTTTTATTGTTATTAAGGGCTTGATATGTATTCTATTGATATAAGCTTACTTGTCTCTCAATAGTTATGGATCTTAAAATCAATCCTTACTATGTTCAGTCCTTAACAGATTAGTGAAACTTTTGATAATATAGGTTTCTGATTATTGTATATTCTTAATATTCTAGTGATTCAATGATATTATATAATCAAGTAGTATATAATATTCTATTGTTTTATTTTTAATTACTCTTGTAAGCTGATCTATTAGGATTTTTCTTGATTAAATGAGACTTAGTCTCTTCAAACATATTTGCTCTCAGCAGTTTCAAATATAATGCTAATATTTATCACTAGCTTCTGCAATAGTTGTCCTCTTTAATAATTGTTGATTTTATGATCAAGATGATCTTCTATTAATTATTGTTATTACTTATTACATTTTGACAAGTACAAATGATTAAAGTTTTCCTTATTTCCCATAAAATACAGTTTTGCTTAAAAGTGGATTTTTTTTCCATATCCATTGAAAAACATAAATCAATTGAAGATTTCCTTGGCTTGTCTTTAGAGTTTATATATATTCTGAATAATAAAATTTATAAGATTTCCTTTGTTATTAAAACTGATCAAGGCTATATAACCTGAGTTATATTATGGTTGAATAGTTAGAGATTCTATAAGTCATATTGTATACAAGTATATATGTGAATAATAAGTATGCATCTTATGCAATATGACCTATATTGTGAGAACTATTCAAAGATAGGATTAAACTAGTAATTCGTGGATAGTAATCTGGAAGCATATCTATTGTACTATTGATTCCCAAGCTAAATATAGGCTACTAATAAACAAATAAATAAGAAATATATATATAAAATATAGTAATTAATCTTGTAAAAAAGTATAACAAAAAAACTTAAGATTTATTATAAATTAAATCAATTTTATAAATAAATAAAAATTATTTTTTAAAGTAAATTAAAATAAGATATATTTTTAGAAATAAATATTATTATAAAATAATAAGTTTTTTAAATAATATATGAAAAAGAAATTAAGTTTTAAAATAAATAAAAAAATTTTTTTGAATTTATGAATTAATAGTATAGTAATAATACTTTTAGGTTATCAAATACTATTTTCAAGTTCAATATTACTATAAGATAATATTATTTAAAAAAGTCTAAATAATATAAGAAAATTTTTTTATTTTATAATAAAGATCTAATTACCTTTGATTAAAATCTTATTTGATAATAAGGAATTCAAAGATTACAAAATACTTCAATTTGTTTTAGTATTAAAGTTACCTTATCACAAAATAGATTTTTTTAAGCTTCTGTAGATAAATAAAAAATCTATATAGTATAAATAAAAAGACCACAACTCTTTCTATTGATCTTTTGATTACACAAAAAAAATATTCACAAGAAGCTACAATACTTCTTGACTAATAAAGTCTTATTGTTCTCTTTAAACAAACTTGAAAGGTACTTTAAGAGCAATCCACATTCCCTTCTTACTTTGTTTATATTCCTCTTCTAATAAAAACTATATTTTTATAATTCAAAGTCTGGAAGATACCTTTTTTACCAATGGCAAAAAAGTTCTAAATGGAAGAAGAACTGATGCTTTACTATCTATCTTGTATATAGAGAAACACTATAAAGTTGTTTTATAGTAAGAGAGCTATTTTTCCACTTTTTTCTCCATTGTATAACTCTTATAGTGCTCTTTCTTAGTTTTTTCTAAAGAATTTTGTCTACTTCAGCTTGACTCTGAATTTTAAGTAACATAAAATTTCTCATAAATTGATAGGTTCAGTAAAATCATATCAGTAAAAGAATGTAAACAAAATTCTATTGGTTACTCATATGCCTGAATGCATTTTTTCAGCTTTATAAGAATCCAGAATTCATTAAAAGTCATATGTCTGTGGTACAGATAAATATAGAATATGTTACTGATATATCTCTGAATATAAGAAAGAGTCTATTTGATCATAGTAAAGGTTACAAGAGCTCGATTAACTTTTTGAAAATTAGAACTACCTACTCCTGATTGAATATTAAGTAGAACACAATTCATACTATTTGGAAAAGTCTAACTAGAGAAAATAAAGAAAATAACCAGGAACACTCAATGATAAAGCTAGTGCACATGATAAATCAGAAAGTTTTTATTCTATCTTCAAAAAATTTCAAGCTGAAAGATTAAAAGGTTAACACTATCACATCAATCAAAACTCAAGCCTGAAAATGTCAATAGTGACATGCAAGCTAACTAGATAATCTGGGGGATTCTCATTGATAATTAAACCAATGGCCACTAACAAAATATGTTAACTGTAGAGCTAAGTACAGTTCTTCTTTAAGGAATTAAATCTGAAATATATTGTACAGTTGGATAAGTATACCCATATTTAAATAGAAATGGATTTAATTAATGATATACTGAAAGGCTCTCAAGTTATTCATGGGAATATCAATATATCACCTGGGCCTTCCTGATTACTTCCTCTCCACAAGTCTTAAAACTATAAAGTCTTCCTTTTTATCTTTATCTTATTTCCATAAAGACTCAGTAGAAGCTTCCCCAATTTCTATCCAGAGGAGAATTTGAAAAACAAAATGGTTCTCCACTAAGAAACACAACATTTACCTTTTCAGTATAGCACAAAGCCACTCATTTTATTTTTCTTTTATTCTTCTTTTATTTTTCTTTTTAAAACATTAGCATGTTCAAAGAAATGTTGGTTTATTTTTGTTAAATAGAAAGACTAACAAAGCTTAGACATATTAATTAAAAGAGAGTTTCTATTAAATTAATATCTATTCAAAATTTTATATAGTCACTCTATAGGCAAACTATAATAGATTATGTAAAAAAAGTGATTTAATAGAATAAAATGACATCTAAGATTTTAATGTTAAATATTTTATAGACAGACTATAATAAATATTGTAAAAAGAATATCTGATAGAACAAAATATGAAAGAAGTCCTGTATTATAGTTTTAGGATCTATGAAATAATTTGTAAGTATCAAGGAAAAGTAATACAGATATAGATAGTAGAGTAGTGGAACTTTTTCAACAATAAGCTACATGGATAGAATTATATACAGATATGTTTTTTGCTATCTTAATTTATATAAAATAGGTCTGTATAGATAATTTTAATATATATAAATAACTTTATATATAGATAGATCTTTCTATATACAGTATAATTATAACTGTAACTTTATTATAACTAGACTTTATTTTTATTTTTATTTTTTTTAACCCTCTGTCAGGCTAGTTATGTGTGTTTTATTAAACAATTGTAAACTGTACATTATATATGTGATGCTAAAGCTAAATCTCTAACTAACTCACTCATCAAAGTCTTATATTTATCTAGGACTCTAAGTACAACTTCGGGAGTGATTTATCGCTCTATAAGTAGTTCAGGTGGAAACTCTTCCAACTTCTAACATTATCGCTCACAGGTTACTACTATGAATCACTGTACAATGTTTTGACAAGGATCAAAACCCAACTACTTTATCCCATATCTAATTCCACTTCTTACAATTTCTACAAGGCTTTTGTTTTCACTCTCTTTCACTTCTTCTCTTTGCCTTGTACTTTTATGATCAGGATTATCTTGCGGATCTTGCCTTCTTGCTTTCTGTAACTTCTTATACTTTGCTCTTCTATTAATTCTTTGTTCTTGTTCATATTCAATAATCTTTTCACATCCCACATTCCAGACTTGTTTTCGGATCTGGTTGCAAACCTTTTTTTGTACTTTTAGAATCTATTTTTTTGTCATTGCTTCTAGCTTCTTTCCATAACAGTTTAGATTAGTAGCTTCTTTAATTGCATTGTTTTCTACTAATCCTATACAAAAGTTAAAAGTGCTTGAACCAGTTTGCGAGACTGATTTTATTAGTTTGGAGGCCCATTTATCTAATTCATATTTTTCTCTTCTATTGTCAGCTACTAGTTGTACCATTTTTTCATTCATTTTTCTCTTATGTTTTTGATACAACTTATCGAATTCTTTAAGAAAAGTCTCAGCTGCTTTTTGTCATGCTGCCAGGATCTCAATTTTATGACCAGGACATTCTAGTAAGTGTTTTATTGTTTCTTGATGCTGATTATATACTATACATCTTGTTTGCTTGTATAGGTCTGGTCTTTTTATTACTAGCTTGCTTAAGATAGGTAGTTCATCATTGGTCAATTTAACTAGAAAATTTCTTTTCTGTGAGCTTTTGAAGGAGGTATCCCATATATTTTCATCTTTTAACCTGTCCCATGCCAGATCTCATGAGTAGGTTTGATGCTTGTGAACTTGGTGATGCCATTTTGTCTCTGTTCTTGTTGCTGTGTCCATGATAGAACCATTGACCTTTTATTAATTTGTTTGATAAACTATTGTATTGGACTGTCTACCACTTCTTCTTGCTACATAGTTTCCGTGAATATCTTGCTTGATTTGAGACTCTTCTATTCTATTGCTAATAGCTTTAATGCCTCTTTGACCAGTCAGTTTGTTTCTTCATTTCATGGATTATTAGAATGGGCTTTAACCTTGATCAAAGTTAATTGAATATGCTTTTTCTTTACAAGATCTAGCATTCTTATCCATAATGACCAATTCTTTTCTTTTGGCCATCTTTTGTGAATCATTTTTGGATCTTCTTTCTCTGGCTTTTTCAATTTAGAGATGCAGACTTGACTATATGTAAAGATCTCAACAGTACTATCTATTGGAGCTACTAAAGCTATTGTAACTAGTACCACCAGTTTTGCCCTTGTGAATGAGGGCAGTTTTTGACTTCTGTCTGAAATTTACTTCCTTTTCCAGCTTCTTCTGTTTATATCTATATTGTACCCATTTTTGTATTCTCACTTTCATAGTTGATTAAGGATCTGTCAAAATAGAAGATTAGCTTCTCCTGTGATCCTTGATTATGTTGGAGAATTTCAAGTAGGTAGTCTAGATATATTCTTTGCTTAACATTGTCTCTGAGTATTTATTGTTCCCAGTTTCCTATTAATACTTGTTCCATTTTTTCCATTTGACCATTTGTCAGATCTTATGTATCTTGAACTATACTCTTGATCACTATACTATCTAATTCCAATAGTGAACAGGTAACTTTTGGTGATTGTACTCTTCTAGTATTTTTTTTATGGTTTAAGAATGGTATAGTATAGACCAAATCTAATTCTATTTCTATATTACATTCATTTCTGTTTCTATTGTTTAGTGAGTATCCTATACATTTGGTAAGAACTGTTTCTAGATCATCTTCTGTTTCCTGATGGTTGAAATAATGAATTATTATAATACCTTGGCTATTTTCCTGCATCAGTTTTTTCCATACTATTTATTGATTCTCTTTCTGGATATCTATTCAGGTTTTCTTTCATTTATCTCTACCAGGTTCAGGTTTAATACATTTTGGAAGCCACTTTTCTTCCCATCCCTTTTTCCAAGATGTTGTAAGGTCTTTTATACTTTCTTTCACTATGGTTTTTTGTAGGATATTATACTATTCTAAGATAGAACCTTTGCTAGTGTACTGGATAAGTTGAATCATTCTCTAGTTTCTAAACTTTGTAGGGTTTTGATTTAGCAGCTGGTCTATGTACATCAACCTATTATTTTGTAAAAATGGTGTTGCCTTTCTATATTCTTCTACTGTTAGATATTCTTGAATTAGACTATTGCCTTTGGTTCACTTGAAAATATCATTCCACTTCCAACTCTGGAAAGTTAGTCTCAGATCTTTAGTTAACTTTAGAACTTGCAATGTGAAATTTCTTTTGTCATCGAGGTGATCTAGGAATTTACATGAAAGAAGATTGTGGGGCTTCCAGTGCTTAATCTGTACTTATTTCAATCTAATAATTGTTGTAAGCCCTGCTGAACCTTGATTATTTATTCTATTACAGAGTCTGGTTATTTGGCTTTCTTTTTGGAACATTCATATACTTTTAAGATTATATATCTTCATATGGTAAATCACACTATTAGGAATAAATCTACATAAGACTACTTTATTCTTGAAAAGCTTATGATATGCTGCTGTCAAGTTATTGCATATTTTCCAGGACAATATGCTATACTGTATTCTAAACTCTATTATTGGAATCAATACTCTATTTAATATATAAAGGGCTTGTTTATCAATCATTTTCTTGTTTTTGAAAACTTTTGTAACAGTATTGATTTTTTTTAAGACCCTTTCTTTTAGTTCGATTGCAGTTTTCTGGTTGCCTGTCAATATTACTAGGAATCTTGCTTGCTCTTTTTTATCTAACTCTCTAATCACTTCTTTGTTGATTCCTGTATGAACTTCTTCTAAATATTGGGTAAGATTATGGATAATAATCAAAACTGACTTGTTGCTATTGATCTGAGAGTTATTTGCTTTGTAAAAAATCCTTGCTGTTTTTAGAATCTTTTTCATATCTTCTTTGAACCTTGCTATCCATATGGTATCATTCATAAAAGTTATGACTGCATATCTTGATTCTAGCTTCTTAGTGGTAATATTATTTAGATCAGGGTTTCATAAGACTTCCATTTTATATCCCTGTTCTATGTCTTCTTGGATTTTGCATAACAAAGGGTTATAGAAAATTCTTCACATTAGTGGGGAGATGGTTTCACCTTGGTCTATTCTATCTTCTGCCCTTATTGGTTCTATGAGATTATTCTCAAATATTACTTTGAACTCTCTATTTTGGAACAGACTCATCATGATCTTGATAAAGCCTTTGGGTGTCTTGATCCTTTCCATTACTTTAACTAGTATTTCCAGGCTAATGGATCATATACCTTGACTGTGTCTTGAAAGAGTATCCATCGCTCTTTTTTATTTTCTCTTGCATTTTCACAGATGTTGTTAAGAATTTGAATAGGTTCTACTGTACTCTCTCCTGGCAATCCTATATAATTGGAACCTCTAAAAATATTGTTGATCTTGCAAATGTTTCTCATTCTGGTGGTTAGAATTTTAGTAAAGCATTTTCTGATAACTTCCAGTAGTATAATTGGTCTTGTATTTGCTAATTCCACTTCCATGGTTTCAGTTTAGCTATTGGATATATATGGCTTTGTTTCCAACATACAGATGTAACTTCTTATTTTAAGAAGGTATTTAGCATCTTTCACAGGTATTTTTTTCCTTCTTGACTCAATTTCTTTAGCATTTTATAGCTAATCTTGGATTTTCCTGGAGCTTTATTATTTGAAAGTGTTTGGAGAGTTTCTTCCAGTTCTTTCTGTGTTATTGGTTCTAGAAGATTGTCATACCATGTATCTTGGATGTACTGCTTAGGATCATATTCCTTTTTTCACTTTTCAGTAATATTGGCAAAGTTGACATCTCACTTTTTGAAGATCTCTTGATGGTATCTTCTTATTTCTTTTTCAATTTCTTTTTTGTTTATCGTTGTGTATTCCATACTATCTTGCTTGACTTTGATTCAGTCAAGTATTATTTTGCTTCTTTCCTTGTTTGTTAACGAGTTTATCATCTTCTTTTTATTGTATTTAAGATTGTCACATCTTAGTTCTAAAGCTGATTTGATCTTCTCTCTTACTTTCTTGGCTTTCAAGTTTTGACTTATAAACTTGAGTCCTTCTATTGTACCTTGGATATCTTTTTTTAAGGATATCCAGGGAATATTGGAGATGCTGTATTGGATACAATAGTTTTCTATCTGATGATGTGAATTATGGATAGCATTATGTTTTTCAATAGCCATACTGAGCTCCTGCACCTTTGATATTTCTTTTGATGCCTCTACTTTTTTAAAAACTGTTTTTAATTGAAGAGCTTTTCTGTACTGCATAAATTCTGAACTGTATTTGTATTGTTTCTCCTTATTTAATACTAGTTTTTTGGTTTCTAATTTGGTAAAAGCTGCCCTACAAATTAGATTCTCAAAGGTTTTCCAGATTTTATTTACTAATAGGTCCCTTTTATCTTAATCTGATTCCTCATTAAATATAGGTTCCAAGAAAGTTTTAAGTTTATAGTTCAGGCTTTTTTGAAAGGCTTGCCAGTGTTTAAAGGATGTTCTTTTTAGATCAATCCTTCATATTTTGGATGTTGTGCAATGTTTAATGACCCTGTTTCTTGCGAATAGATTATCATCATGTAGGGTTATTAAAAGCATAGTATAATCACTTATGGTAATTTTTTTCATATTTTGATTGTCGAATCATATAATTGTGTATTTTGCCAAGTTCTATGACATTCAAATGAAATCTATTCTGCTACTGCTTGTAACATCTTGCCTTGTAGGAGTTTTGTCTTTTCCTTTCTATATTGCCTGTATATCTAAAAAATCCCATTCATCAAGAAAGTTAAATAGAGGAATTTCAGGTCACCATAAGGATCTGAAACATGTCCTAAATGAGAATGCTCTATCTTCTAATAGGTTGTATAATACATTAAAGTCACCTATTAAGATTGTGTGAAAGTCCTGCCCATATTTTTTTCTAATATAACTTATTCACTTGTTTTATACTTTCTTGCGTCTATGTCTATCTGATGGGATATAAATCTGTATAATACTGATTTTGTTTTTCTTTGTTAGCATATTAATGGCAATCATATAACCATCTGCCTCCTCAACTGATGCTACTTGTTTTTCGAGATCTTTTCTTATTAATAGATTTACTCCTGTACCATATGGAGTATATTTGTTAGTACTATAGAAGTGTTTGTATTCTTTCTGATTATTGAAAGCCCATTTTGCATTACTGTGCATTAGCTTGATCTCACACAATTCTACTACACCTATACCTTGTTCACTTATATCTTCTATAATGCTATGTTGATTTGTTGTATCAGTAATATCCCATATATTGTGTATGCCTATTTTTATTATTTTTTTTTCAATATCATTTTCCTCATTTCTATTATTACTTTGCTTTTCTTTTTCTTTCTCTTTTTTGTTCAAAAAGTTAGTTTTTTCATGTTGTAAAAATTTTCCTAGATCTGAAATATCTAATTATACCCTGTTATGCTTATTTTGTTGATATTTGCCCTTCTTTGAAGTTTCTATGGAAGATAAACTAGGCATGTTTTTCCTCTTATTATCTTGAACAACTGGTATATCTTTAAGAGTGGTTTGCTCCTCTATTACTTAATCTTGGTCTTCTGATGGTTGTTTGTCCCTTTAAAATATCTATTCTGGCATATAGCCTTTCAAGATTGGCTAAAATACTCTTAAAGGGATCTTAAGAGCTTTCTATTTCAGGTCTCTTCTTATTTTCAAGGAAACTATGTCTATTGCTTTGCTGATTTCTAATTGGTTCTCTATTGCTTCCTGTTGCAGGGTGTTCTCTTTTTTTGTTTTTTCCTTGTTCTATTCTATTGTTACTTTTATATTTGATTTGTTTCTGGTTTCTGAAATTATGATAGTTTGGTAAAGTGGAAATAGAATCTGTTGATTCACTATCTGATTGAGTATTCAATATTGATTCATTAGCTACTTTTATTCTTTTTGGCCTAAATATTGTATTTCTATTTTCATTTTTAGGATTTTGTCTTTCTGTTTTGAAAGTATATTTGATACTTCAAGAGAGGCGATGTCCCTGCAAGAAAATATGTTGTTTGCATGCTTTATCTCTTTCTTCTTTTATTTTAAAGCAGACTACTGTAAAGTTATGCTTCTTGCTGTATAAGAATCTTTGGGTGTATAGCATACCTTGGCTTGTGTACCATTCAATGCTCTGGCTATCAGGCTAGTATAAGTTTTGTCAATACCCAAGAGTCTTGCTGAATTGTTATTTCTCTCAATTAATATCTAGTTAATTTCATTATCACTAAACTCAGACTTAGAGAATATAGCTCTTGATATTTCTGTACTGATTGTAGTTATCCAGATTGCTTCAGGATTTAAGCTGAGATATTTGTGCCATTTGATATAAGCATTCACCTGTGGTTTTATATTTATCTCATAGATATGAACATTTTGGACTTCTCCATATCTTTTTAGATATGTTTTTATAATATTCTTATTGACTTTTTGATCTATTCCAGACCTCAGTATCCTTTTTGGTCTTAGGGTCTTGAAAGACTTTTCTGTCTAAGTTTTTTTTTGTTTTCTGTTTCTTGAGAGTAGCCAAAGATATTATATGTTGAATCGTAAAGTTGTCTTCTTTTCGGTTAACTTCTTCTATACATCTTATAATGTTTTCTTCTTCTTGTACCCAAAAGACTAACCACTCATTTCCATTAATAAATTTTTTTTTCAATAGGCTTCTTTTTTCTTGTAGAAGTTTGAGAATGTTGCCTAAGTATACTTTGGTTTCGTCTTCTGTTTCTCCTGGAATATTGACTGCTATTGCTTCTAATTTATAGGTTCCTTTCTTTTTTATAAAATATGGATTTATTGATGGTGCCATGTCTCTATTCCTAGTAGTTAAGAGCTGTGTTCACTAATACATTGTCTTTTGACTGTTTCTTGGAGTTCCTGTAATTCCAACTCTTCTGTCTCCTATGCACATATCATTGTTACTTTATTGTCTTCTATGGATTCATTATTTACTTATTCAATGATCTCTATTGATTGCTCTGGTTTAGTATAGTTTACAGGATTTTTAATAATTTCCATAAACTTGTCTTCGATATAGAGTTGTAGAAGATCTTCTTTTATTCCTTTACCTTGTTATCAAAGATATGTAATGTACTAAGTTAAAATTCTTTTCTTGTGAAAGATTGTCATATCAACTTCTAATATCTTAGCTATAATGTTATTTAAAATAGTATAAGTTTTTGGTGATGATGCTATTGATCCATTGGGTTCACTATACCTTAGTTGTAGTAGTTGTTGTGAAGTCTATAGGATAGAGTGCTTATCGGGTTTTCTTGAGAGGTTAACTAGAGTATTTACTATATTCTCTTCTCTTTTATTGACTATTTATAATATATATTGTGTTCTATTCATATTTACTGGCTCGAATCTATTGATAGATCACATAAATACTTTTTTGTATTTATTGTTAATCTATTTCTAGGTTGTGGATAAACCTTTCTGAAATTGTTATTGTTTATGTGTTTGATTAAGTAATATAGAAAAACTTTGTTTGTTATTTTGATGTGTTTATTTGTTTATATTGACAATCTTATCTTATTTTTGAGTGTTATTGTCATACTTGTGTGAAGTGTCGATTAACTTGTTTAAATAACAAGTTGTATATGTACGTGCGTATTTTGCTTGTCACTTTTATGTATATACTTGTTTTGCTTATCTAGTTTTTATGTATTTGTGTTTGTGTGACAAGAAAAGGAATAGATACCGTATGTTATTTATGTATGTATATATATTTAGACTATCTTGTCTTTAGGGAGCTTTGATATCCTTTTAGATCTTTGAGTAACTGAAACAAATTGATTTATCGAGTGGGTTTAGTTGCTTTTTGGGTTCCTTATAGTGTCAAGAAAGATGTTAACATGCACTGACCTGGCAGTAGACTATGCGAAATTAATATTGGCTCCCTTTTTTTGACTGTGAATCAGTTTGCAGGTCTTATTTCTTTCTCTTAAAAATTTTTTTAGAAAAAGTAGTAAAAAAGTTAGTAAAGCAATGTATACCTCTTTCCTTGATATTTCTGGGTAACTTGTTGTATGTATGTTGAAAGTACTTGGTAGCTTGATTCAAAGAATATGTTGTTTTCCTTATATATTTGAACTGGTTTACTTTTTTCAAAAAAATTATCAAAAAAGGAAATTTTTTAAAAAAAAAGGAGGATCAGCAGAAAGAGTTTTTTTTTATTATTATAACTAGACTTTATAATTTCTTAAATAGAAATAAATAAATAAATAAATTTTTATATAATTATAAAAAAAAATATATTTTAAATAAATAAATATTATTAAAAAATGGTTTTAAAGTATAAGTTTTTTTAAAAAATTAAGTATTATTTTATTATTATTATTCAAAAACTTTTTTCATTAATTCTATAACCACATACAAAAAAGATATTCACAAGAAGTTTTTTTACTTCTAAGTTAATAAAGTTTTACCACTTTCCTTAAATCAACTTGAAAAAGCTTCAAGAGCCATCAACTATTTTTACTTCTCTTGCTTATTATTCTCTTTAAACAAAAACTTGACCTCTAGTGATCTTAAAGTTCAAGAAACACCTTTTTTACCTATGGTAAGAAAGTTCTAAAAGAAAGAAGAATTAATGTACCACTATCTCATGTTATAGAGAAACATTACAGAAGTGTTGTCATAAGGAGAAACAATTATCCCACTTTCTTGTCATCTATTATTTTTCATAGTACTTATTTTTAGTTTTTTCTAGGGAATTTTTCCTATCTCAGTTTGATCCTAAATTTTATGTAGCACAAAGTTTCTTACACAATAATTGGGCAGACAAAGCTCACATTAATAAAAGAAGTAAACAAGCTCCTATTGATTACTTCATATGTTTAAATACATTTTCTTAGCTCTATAAGAACCTGGAGTTTACTATAAGTCATTATACCTGATGTGGGTAAATAATAAACACTATTAACTCCCATATCTTTGACTAAGTGAAAGAGAAAAAACATAACCTTTCTTCTCCTCTATCAAGAAAGAAGAAGAAAGACTAGACTTAAAGGAATACAGAATAAGAACAATTCCTTAAAAGTATCATATCTATTCTTTATTAGCATGAATATTTAAAGATCAGAGAGATATTAGGATAATTTGCACCTAATTAACAACATCAACATGCAATTGAATGATCTCAAGTGACTAAAGAACATGTCACAATGGGACATTAGATAATGGTTTAATCTCTACATATAGTAGTACTTTGGGAAAAACAGTATGATACTTGTCAGGCCAACAAAAGCATATACTGGAAGAAACAAAACTCTTCTTTCTAGGTTAGAGGTTTTGTAGTTCCCAGTACCCTTTTACCTATATCCTAAAACCCTCACTTTTGACTTATCATTATCCAGAAGAACATCATAGAAGATCCCATACTGGATAGGGTTTGAAAGGAAAAGGCAAAAAACTAGTAGACAAGGACCACAATATAGAGATCTAAAAACAGTAAAGGAATAGGTATTATGCCTTTAACTGATGAAGCTCTTGAAGAGTAACCAGTCTATTATATCAATATAGTAGT
This sequence comes from Acaulospora colombiana, assembly GCA_910592055.1. Classification (NCBI taxonomy): domain Eukaryota; kingdom Fungi; phylum Glomeromycota; class Glomeromycetes; order Diversisporales; family Acaulosporaceae; genus Acaulospora; species Acaulospora colombiana. The sequence goes on along the minus strand of CAJVPT010000751.1, from coordinate 9,823 downwards.
AGTGTGTTTCCAAGTTACCCATAATAAAACCATTTCCCTTCCTTTTTCCAGTACCTTTTTTGTAATACAGAATCTTTATTCTTATTTAAATTTGTATAGTCTTAGCTTTATTTTTCTTTTTTAAATAGAGATAGCAGAGTAGAGTATCAAATATATTAGCAAAACAGATTGGATGGTCTGTGGTAGACATAAATTCATTACACATACCAACTCTTCCCTTCAAGAAATTTTTATCACCCTAATGGTTCTTCATTAGGTTTCTATTTAAAGATGGCTTAGCCATAAAGTGATTTTAACCTATTATTAGTTTATTAGCTTTCCATTGTTTTTCTTCTGGTCAAATATGCCTATATAGTAAAACTTCACTAATAAACTTGGTCAAGCCAGCTTAAAAAAAAAAATTTTTATTATTATTATTATTTTTTCTCTTTTTCTTAACTTACTTTTTTTTCTATATTTTAGTAATTTTATAGAATAACTGATAGCTATATTTTGTTAATAATAATATAGTTTAATTAAAGACTATTATAAAATAATAAATAATTCTTAGAATAAAACTTAAAAACTTTATTTTATTTTATTTTTTAACCCACAGTCAGGTTAGTATGGCATGTCTTTATTGTATTTATATTAGGTATTTACAAATTGTTGCGACTTTCACATACTGATTCACTCATCGTCGAAAAAATTATTTTTCTAAATATAACCTAGGAAATAATATTTCGTTCCTTTACTACAGTAATTTGAATAATTCCTCTAATTAATAAAATCATTGCCTACAGGTTATTACTGTAGATCAATTTAAGTTCTGTCTGCAGTTAAAAATCAAACCACTTAATTCTGTAACAAATCTAATCCTTGATAATCGCTGTATATTTCTTTTCTTCTATTTCTTTAATGTCCTTCAGGTTCAAATTTTCTAAAGGTAATGACAATTCTTTTTGGTCTTGTTCGGTCTGTTTGTCAAGTCTGAACTTGGGCCTCTTGTTTTTTTTGTCCTTTTCTATAATGTTTTGCTTCTTTTTCCATTCTATAACTTTGGCACAGCAAGTATTCCAGATCTTTTTTTTAAAGTTTGCTTATATTTTTTGATAGAGTTTATCGATTGTATTTGCTAATGGGATCTTGAGCTGCTCTTTGAGATACTTCTTCAAGGAGGTAATCTTGCTTTCTTCCATATATCCACTGATGATATTGAAAAGGTTCCTGTCAGATTTCTGGATCTCTTCTAACCATTTGTCTATTCAGTTACTTATTTTAGATTGAACTTCTTTTTTATTATTTATTTTTTTACCAATGAGTTTCTTGATCTTTTCATTTATTTTTTGCTATAAGTTCTTCTGAGTTTCCCTAGTAGCTGGAATTCAAAAAGATGTTCTAGTGTCTCTTCTTAAAGTTTACATGCTGGGAAAGTGGTCATGATATATACATCTGGTTTCCTTTTTTTAAGTATCTGTAAAACTGGAAGTTCATTGTGAGTTAAGTTAATTAGGAAGTTTTTGTCTTTATTAGTTTTGAAAAAGATATTGAAGGTATTGATTAGATTGAACTGGTTCCAGAAGGTTGACCAGTTTATAATTTTATCATTTTGAATCTAAAAATCCTGGATCCATTTCTGTGTTGTCTAGTCTAATTCAATATTTTTCTTATTGAATATTTTAATGAAATCTTTAATATCAATTTCTATTGTATATTCTCTCCATACTGCTATTGTAAGAATTTTTCCTAACTCTAGTAGCTGATGCCAAGTTATTGGATTCTTCCATCTAACCTGTTTAGCAAGTAAGTTTACTTGATTGTTGAATCTGTTGGTTCTGTGGGCTTTGATCTTTAGAATTTTTAGATTCAGATCTTTCTTTTTTATTAGGTACTTGATTTTATTCCAAAGTGACCAGTTAGTGATCTTTGTCCATCTTCTTATAGATGTCTCTATTTGTGAGCAGATGAATTTCTATACTTTGACTGCAGTGTTGCAGTCAGTGTAGATCATAACTATTGTATTTTGGGGGGTTGTATACAGTGCAGTAAGAATAGCTAGTATTTCAATCCTATTTGCAGATAGCCATGTGAAAGCTCCAACTGAGAACTGTTTAACTATTTTGCCTTTTTTTATCATGATCCAAGCTAAACCCATTTCGAATTTACTATCTGTTGTCCCTTTTTTATAAGAGCTATCTGTGTAGAATATAAGCTGATCAACCATATTCCTTTTGTTATATCTCAAAATACTCTTAAGTTCATCTTTGTGTTCTTCTGTTTGTATAGCTTTTTCTATTAGTATGATATCCCAGTTTTCTACTTGAATCTCTACTTAAACTGGTCTAAAAGTTGATAGAATCACTGTTTGTTGAAATGCATTTGTTTGCCAGTCTGTAGAGTTTTTTGATAGAAGGATTTGTTTTCTTTTTCTTAGATTATTATGTCAATTAAGCTATGGGAGAAAGTAGATCTGTGACAGGACTACTTTTAATGGCTGCTTTGTGCTATCTGGTTGAAGATGAGTATTGTTACTAGTAATATCATATACTAGCTAATATGGGATAAAATAGGTTTTATTGTTTATGGATGCTGTCTTTCCCCATATATCTGTTGAAGTATTAGCCTGAACTGTCCAATAAATATTCATTCTTTCTGGTTTTGTTAGAAATGTCTCAGTTTACATATTATAAACTATTCATTAAAGCCCATATAGAGAATTTCATAGGAGATCTTGATTTACTGTTGTTTTTTCCTTCACTTTTTTGTATCAGAAGGAAACTGGTCCCTTGCATCTGCTATAGAGGATTTGAACTGCTCTTCATTCCTTAAGTGTTATTGTGGTAGTATTGATAAGCTGATCTAGAAACATGATCTTGTGTTTTCATAGTAATGGAATGGTTTTTCCATATTCTCTATTCTCTTGCAATATAGATTTGATTGATAAGATACCTTCCTGATAATCAAATATGTTTTTTCATCTCCAACTTTGAAAAGTGATTTGTATGCTATTTGCCAGAGAAAGTATTGTAGCTTTCAAGTTTCCTTTTGTTAACTTGAAGGAGTTGATAAAATTGTTTAGAATATTGCCTGGCTCCCAACATTTGATTTGGCTTTGTTTCAATCTGATTATTGTAGCAATATCAAGGGCCTTGTTATTGTTGAGCTGACAAAAAAATGTAGGTATGTGACTTTCTAACTGTATCTTCCAGATACTTTTGAGACTGTATATTCCTTTGTTATGAATACAACTGTTTGGGATTATTCTATAGACTAGGGCCTTGTTCTTGAATACTTTCCTAAACATAGCTGTGAGATTATTACATGTTTTCTCACTCAGGTATATGTGTTGTATTTTGTATTCTATTCTTGGAATCAGGACTCTATCGAGCATATTTTTCTGTCAGCTTCTTCTTGATTATTGCCTGGACCACTATTCTAATCTCTGATTTTATAAGACTGATAGTGTCCTGGTTTTTTTGTCTTAATCCTAGTTAGATACCAAGAAATCTAGTCTAGTTCTCCTTATTAATTTCATGGACTATAATATTTTCTGTTTCAGCTTGAACAGTTCCAGAGACTTGTGGGTTTCAATTAATAGTAAGGAGGATTGACTTCTCTGTATTAATCTGAGAGTCATTTGCTATATAGAACTTTTTCATTTCTTCCAGGATCTTTTCCAGGTCTTCCTTAGATTTAGCAATCCAGGTTGTGTCATCCATGTAGGCAATTATTACTGTCCTTAAGGAGAGCTTCATCTTCTCTTCAGGTTTACTAAAGTTGAGAGACTATTCTTTTTTCATGAAATAATCCAGGTTGATGTTGTTTTAGATCTTGCATAAAAGTAAATCATAGAAGATTCTCCATAATAATGAAAAGATTGTTCTCTTTGATTTATCCCATCCCCTACTACTATTGGATTAGATAATCCATTGGAAAAAATAATACTATAGTTTCTGTCTTTGAAGAAGTCTATTATGAGCTTCTTAATGGTTGTAAAGATTCAAATTCAATCTATGGCCTTTTCAAGCATGTGCAGGGATATTGTATCATATGCCTTTGCAGTATCTTGAAATAGAATCCATAGCTCTTTTTTCTTTTTTCTAGCCTCTTTACAAATATTGTTTAGCAGGTGGATAGGCTCTGCCATACTCTCTTCCTATAATTCAGCAAAGTTTGGTCCTTTTAATATTTTGTATTGCTTGCAAATAGCTGATAGTCAGTTGATAAGGATCTAGGTAAAGTATTTTTGAGCTGTTTCTAAAAAGGACGATGGGTCTTGTATTGTTCAGATCACATTTCCAAGGCTTAGGTTTGGAAATGAGATAAATGTTACTGCTTTTCTATTTTTTAGATATTCGATTTGTGCTTAAAACTTTATTAAAAAGAAAATATAAAGTTTCTTTTCCTTTGATCCCTAAATATTTAAGCATTTCATAGCTGATATATAAGGGTCAGAAGCCTTGTTATTTGGGAGAGATTGCAAAGTAGCTTTGAGCTCTTCTACTTTGATTTCTTCTGTTAAAGGTAAATACCATATTGGATTGATTTATTCTTTGAGTTGGTATTTTTTTTTCCAGTAGGGATCTAAATTCTTGAAATTGACATTTCTCTTTTTAAACACTCTTTTGTGATATTCTTCAATCTTGTTTCTGATAGTTTGAAGATTAGTAGCAATATATTCTTTCCCTTTTTGATTTGTGATTAGCACCCAATTAAAACTTAAAAACTATATATTTATAATAAATTATTAAATTTTTGATTATATAATTTAACTATTTTTTTTTTCTTTTTTTTAATCTGTCATCAGGTTGACATGGCTTATCTTTATTGTGTTTTAAAATGTTATACAATTTCAAAGATTTTCACATGATAGCTCACCTGTCTTAGAAGTTTAAATTTTCTAGATGCAACTTAGGAGATGATATTTTGTTCTCTTAATAACTTGGATTATTCTTTAGCTATCAAGTTTATTGCTTACAAGTTATCACTGTAAATTATCCAAAATTCTAAATAGCAGATCCAATATCTAACCATGTTTCTTCTTTAACTATTCATTTTTCAATAATCTTCTCAAGATTTATACCTTGGGATTGTTCTTTATATAATATCTTGTTTAATAAAGAACTATTATTTTCTTCTGGATTTTCTGTATTTTCAAGCTTGTTTTCGGAACTCAGTATTATTTGAATCTCCTATCAATACCCAAGATTTTTTCCTATTCAATTACCACTTTACAACGTTTGTTTCAGATCTTTTTCTTGAAATTCTTTCACATTTATTGACATAGTCTTCCTATAGCTTTCTTCGTGATAAGTGGCTTTATCTTGTAATGTAGTTTGAGAAAGTCTTCAATATCTTTTATTTTGTCTTTATATATATATCCATATATTATTTTAAAAAGACTATGTTACTATTGCTGTATTTCATTGAGCCATATATTATCTATCTGAAGAATGGTTTCTTGATTTTCGTCTTTGATCTCTACTTGACTGATAATATATTGGACCAACTTTCTACTTGCTTCTTTTCAGATGTCTAGTCTTTCAAAGCTTGTTGCTAAATATAAGAACAGAAGATTAGTTGATTCTTTATAAGTTCCATACCTAATACAAGTGGTTGATTTATAAGCTTCTGGTTTTCACTTCTTAAGTATCTATAATATCAGAAGTTCATTATGAGTAAGATTCACCAAAAAGCTTTTGTTCTTGTTATCCTTAAAGGATGTATACAATGTATGATAAATATTAAACTGGTTCCAAAAAACTGTCCAGTTTATCTTGATTTTCTCTTTACTTCATCTATTCTAAATCTGTCTTTGATTACTTCAATCAATACCAATCTTTCTATAATTCCATTCTTTAATGAACTTTCAAATACCAATGTCAATGGTCAGGCCTTTTCATATGACTATAGAGAAGATTGTACCTATTTCTGGTATGTGCTACCATTCTATTAGATTTTCTTTTCTAGCCAATTTTGCTAGTGTATCCATCATATTGTTGGGATAGTCTTCTTTACGTGCACAGACCTTTTCTAATGTTAAAGTAAGACTTTTTTTCTTAACTAGATTTTTTATCCTTATCCAAAGTACCCAGTTAGCTATTTTGATCCATTTTCTAAATAATATAAGTGGTTGTAATTGTATGGTATTCTATATTCTAATAGTTACTTTGCAATCTATAAAAATAGTGATATTAGTATCTTAAGATAGAGTATAAAGTACTATCAATATTGCTAGTATTTTCACTCTTGCTGCTAAAGGCCATAGCAGTTTGCCTGCTGAGAATTGATTATAGTATTGTTTTGAGTCTGAATCCAAGCAAAACCCATATGACACTCTATTTCAATCTCTTTTGTTTCTTTCTTAAAGAACCCATCAGTGTAAAAAGTAAAGTTTTTATATTCATTGTTTAGATTAAATCTAAAAGTATTAGTAAGTTCTCTAATATATTTTTTTGTACCAATGGTCTGCTCTATTAATGAAATATGTCAGTTTTCTATTACTATTTCTTTATATGTTGCTGCTAAATTCCAATTGTCAGGTCTGTATTGTTTTGAGTTGTCAGGCATCTAATCTATTGGGTTGCCTGGAAGCAGTAGATTATATAATTTAACTATAAAATATAATATATTGTTTAAATAAATATATACTTTTGTATTTTTTTGTTTAATAAATTTCTAACTTAATTTAAAAAAAAATTTTTTTTTTTTTGACAAGCTTATACTTAACTTTATTGTTTTTCAAATTATATATATATATTATGCAGAGTATAGATACATAGATATATATTCAAAGGAAAAAAAAACTCTTTCCACTGATCCTCCTTTTTTCAAAAAATTTCCTTTTTTGATAATTTTTTTTGAAAAAGTGAACCAGTCTAAACACACAAGAAAGAAGTACAAAACCTTAGACCAAGCTATTAAACACTCACAATATACTCAACTATATACATCAAACTATTGGAAAACACCAAGGATAGAGGTATACACTATTGCACTAACCTTTTATTTCCTTTTCTTAAAATTTTTAGGAGAAAGAAAAGAAAGCTGAAAACTGATTCACAGTCAGAAAAAGGGAGCCAATATCAACTTCACATAGCTTATAGTCAGGCCAGTGCAGGTTAACACCTTTCTTGACACTATAAAGAACCCAAAAAGCAACTAAGTCCACTTGATAAATCAAGTTGCTCCAGTTATATCAAGGCCCAGAAGAATATTAAAGCTTCCTAAAGACAAGACAGTCTTAATGTACATACTTATCAAAACAACATACCTATCCCAAATCTCATTATGTAAATACAAACATGTAAAAGCAAAACTGAAAACAAGCCCACACATGTATACTTTGTTGTTCAAACAAGTTAATCGACTTTCTACACAAATACAGCAACAACTCTCAAATTATAATAGGATTATCAATATAAACAAATAAACAACCAAAACAACACAACAAAACTTTTTGCATTACCTAAATAGATACCTATAAACAACAACAACAAAAAAATTTATCTGTAGTCTAAATTTAGAATATTGATAAATATAAACAAGAAAAACACGTAAAATATTTGATAACTATCACGTGACAAATAGAATATATATTCAATATCCAAAATACTGATACTATAAATATGGATAGAGCTGAAGCAATCCTACAAATAGTATAAAATTAAGAAGACAAAATATTAGATATCTTAATTAATATAATCAAACAGCACGATAAAAAAGGTGAAATATGGGCAACACAGTAGCTGCTTCAACAAAAAGAAGAAACAAGTATCAACTATAAACACACATTCCCACCAGAAACATTTACAGTTATAGATAGTATAATTGCCAGAATATTAGAAGTAAATAGAGTAAACTTTTATAAAGAACATATTCTAATACAACATATTATATATTTTTGACAACAAGGTAATGGAAGAGAAGAAGATTTATAACAACAATTTCTAGAAGACAAATATTTAAATATAGTGAAAGGAAATAGTAACAAGGGAAAGTAAAATGTTTGTCAACCCATGAAAATTATCATGAACTTAGAAAATGAACAAACAGTAGAAATTGAAATAACAACTCGTATAAAAGAGGAGGAAAACCTAATAATAGAGGAAATTCGTGAGAAGATACAGGGTCCAAGTATTGCAGAACTCAATACTTACTTCACCAGAAATCATCAAGAAGTAACAACAAACAATCCTTATTATATAACTAAAAAGGGGGCTTACAAAATTGGTATCATGACGGCCAATGTCCCAGGTGATACTAAAGAAAAAACACTTACATATATGAGTGGTCTGCTAAAACTATCAGTAGGACAAAGAAACCTATTGCATACAGAATTCCTGAATAGTAATGAATGGTTAACCTTCTACATTAACAAAGAAGAAGATCTTCTAAAATGCATAGAAGAAACAAATCGAAAGGAAGAAAACTTTAGTATTTAACAATTATACTTCAACGGGAAAGAAAAAGATACATAATCTAAGAAGTCAAATTAACAAAATAATAGAAAGAAATTCTTCAAGAAGCTGATACCGGAAGAAAGTGAAGAAATCTTTTATATCAGTTTGATAAATATAAATCAAAAAACAATCCGATTTCAACTAAAAGAACATCTCAAAAGATATGATGAAATTATAAATCTAAATACATATAGCTATCAAAAAGGCAAAATTAGAATGAGAGCATGTATCAAAAAACACAGATACATTAATACCAACTTGAAAAATATTTGGATGACTCCAATAGAAATAGGAATGGCAAGAATAATATTCACCAAAACAGAGTTATTAAATAAAGATATTACGGATATCATAATCCAATGAAATACTTATTCTGCAAGACTCTTTGGAACAAATAAAACATACTCAAGCTTGGAAGCCAGAGCAATAAGAGGAACAAAAGCCAAAGCCTGTTACATTTCAAGAGATTCCCGTACATTGCAAAAACGTAACTTTATAGTAGTATATTTTGAAAGCAAAGAAGATCTGAACAAAACATGCAAACAACATGTTTTCCTTCAAGGACTACGACTATTATGGAGTGCAAAATATACTAAAGATCATATAGCCTCCTTAAGAGATTCAGATATAGAAGAACAGAACAGACCTATTAATATGATACCAAGAACAACCTAGAATAGAATTATAGAAATTGACAATGATTCAATTTCTGATCTGGAATTGTCTAACTCAAACGAATCCATCGATGAAGAAAATAAAAAAGGAAGAACCATATTGAATCAAGCTCCCAAAAGATTTGTTTCAAGATATCTAGCCACTGGAAGCAACAGAACACCATTAAACTTTCAAAAAGAGAGACAGCGAAACAGACACAGAAAGATCTTCAATGGCAATATCAATAGCAAATACAATAGTGTATAGCAAGAACTATTGCAATTGATTCTTGATAATCTGGAAAAACTCAATGATAGAATATATAAATTAGAAACAGAAAACCATCTTTCCTTCAAGAAAAAAGGTAGAAGGGGAGCAAACTGCTCCTAAAAGGTGTACCAGTTAAAACAACCTCTACAGAAGGCAGTGGGTTCTCCTGTCCTTCCGATAACGCAACTCACAAAGAAGATCAGAGGACAAGAATAGAGATAATAAAGATAAAACAACTAAGATAGTGAGAGCTAGAAACATTTATAAAGAAACAAAAAACATTATTTCTAAACAAAGGCAAGAATAAAAAAATAAAAACAAAGATAGATAAAACATATAATACAAATTCCACAGAAAGTAGAATAATTAGAATAGGCTCATACAATATAAGAGGCATAACTGATATGACAAAACAACAAAATCTACTAGAAGAGATAGAAGAACAAGGATTAGGAATA
>CAJVPT010000750.1:0-26141 GCA_910592055.1 Acaulospora colombiana | reverse complement strand
GTTAACCTGCACTGGCCTGGCTGTAAGCTGTGTGAAGTTGATATTGGCTCCCTTTTTTTGACTGTGAATCAGTTTACTGGTATCTTTTCTTTCTTCTAAAAATTTTAAGAAAAAGAAGTAGAAGAAAATTAGTAAAACAATATATATCTCTTTCTTAATATTTCTGAAGAGCTTGTTATGTGTGTGTTGTCAAAGTTTGGTAGCTTTATTTGAAAGATATGTTGTTTTTTCTTATATGTTTGACCAGGTTTGCTTTTTCAAAAAAATTGCCAAAAAAAAAAAATTTTTAGGAAAAAGGAAAATCAGCAAAAAGAGTTTTTTTTTTATAAAAAAAATTGTCAATTATGATTAAATTTTACTAAAATATATAAAGATTTGTTAGTAGAAGATTGGGACAAAATTATAAGTTCAAATGAGATCAATTAATCCAAATAAATAAGAATTTTATTGAAAAAGACCTGGTAAAAAATTAATAATTATCATATAAAATAAACTGTTAAATTTAGTAGTAAATCTATATTTATTTCAAGATGTATAACTTGGAAAGGTCTTGAGTACTTATATCAAATCAATAAAAAGTTAAATTCATAAATTTATAAAGAAATTTTATTATATAAATTTATAAAAACTTTAGAATATTATGAATTAGATAAAAATAATATGATTTTTATGCATAATAATAATTTTAAATATAAATTCATATATACTAGCAATTGAATTAAAAAAATAATATAGAAACGTTAAATTATCTACCATATTCATTAGACCTAAATTCTATAGGATATATTTAGAATAAAGTAAACATAGATTATATAATTTAAAAATAGAAATTAATAATATAGAACAATTATAGAAATCAGTTAACAATATATGGAATTCAATTCACCAATGTTAAAATATACTGTATATATATATATAGAATTCAATTAAATAATATAGTCTTCTCACTTTCCTTAAAACAACTTGAAATTTGTCTTTAAGAGTTACTATTACTTTTCCTCATTTGTTTATAAACTTCTTTAAATAAAAACTTGAGCTTCTAGTAACCTAAATAAACTCAAGTATGCATTGCTTTTATCAAAGACAAGAAGATTCTAAGAAGTAAAAGGATCAACTGATAAAGTGTCATCTCTCAAAGTTAGATGCAACATAGAGATAAAAGTTTTCTAAGCAAAGAAAGACTTTTTATTCACCTTCTCATATACCGTTTCTTGCTCTCTTAAAATATTTATAGTTTTTTATAGTTTTTTTTTGAGAAATTTTACCTATCTTGGCTTGATCCTAAATTTTTAGTAGTACAATATCACCTGGCTTCTGATTGGTTACCATGAAATATATTAATAGTAAAATGTAAACAAAGTTTCACTGATCATACCTACATATTTTGATGATATCATTGATAAAAGAAAAAGAAATCAAAGATATGAACTCCTCTATTTCTTCAAATGAAGTTTAACTGAAACAAAGAATTTTGAGATCATTAGAATATACACTAAATTCTCTAGGTGGTAAAAAGATGATTATTTGTTCAAGCTAAGGCCTTTAATTTTTTATTATTTCAGTTAAATAAAATATGTAAAAGAGATTATTTACTTATTCCAATTAGGTTGTAAGACTGAAAAACAGAAGAATATAAAATACTGCTCTTTTCTAGGATTAAGAATACAATTTTCCCAATATTGTATAATGATATCATAATCAAGATGAATACCAGTAAAATTTTTTTAACTAGATATAGCTGCTAAAAGATATTGGGAATTACTCAATAAGACTAAAAAGCCATGTAAGAACCTAGAATCCACTATTAGTCATTTTCTTCTGCGCAGATAGATACAAAATTAAGATTGAAAAAAAAAAAGTATTGAGCAAGACACTGGATTTAAGTAAACAATAAGTACTTTAGACAGTCACAAAAAAATAATCTAGAGCATAGATGGATAAGTTCTGCAGATGGTCAGGAAGAAGAAGAATATTCTAGAAGGGTTGACTTCTAATAAAAAGAGGTTTTTAGCAAAGATCCTTTGAAGAACATGAGGCATTTTTATTTTTATCTCATATTTTTCCTTTTATATAGTGCATTTACACAGTTTTATATATTCCCCTTTTCTTTTATTTTTTCTTTTCCCTTTTGTAGTTTCTTAAATTCAATTTCTTAAAGAATAATAAGTAGTAACAATCTGCTAGTAATGATGGATATTCACTCAAAATCTATTATGAAGTGAAATATTGTTTTCAAGGTTGCACTTAGAGACTAAAGCTCTTTTGAGAATTGAAAGCCATTGATAAGTGTGTCAGTACAAGTTTTTAGTTTAGACATGATGCAATTGTCCTATGTATCTCTATCAGTTTTCATAATGATTAACAGTGCTGGCCTAACCATGGGTTTAAAAAAAATGTATGAATTCAATTGAAATAGAATTTTGTAAAAAATCAATTGAAACTATGCCATGTAGAATTAAAAATGGTATTGTAACTAGGGAAAGTTATATAGATTGGTAATGAATAATTATAAGTTTTTTTAAAATTTAATAAATTAATATATATTATATCTGCTAATAAACTTTTTAGAAAAAAGTGTTATATAAATTAGTTTAAATTTTTATCCTTTTTCTAGTAAAATATGATTAATTTAAATCAAATAACTTAAGTGGAACATTTTTATGACGGCTACTGTATGTCTGGTATTAAGAAAACCCATATATAGTTATTCAGAACATCCTCGAGAATTGGGTCTCATTGAATAAGATCAAAACTTTAAATGTGCAATTAAAAATTATATTCACACTTTGCGAAATACGTGTCAAATACAAACACTTTATTAAGAGAATATTGTATTACATTTTAAGCTCAAAAATTAAATCACAGGTGATTCAACTTTATTTTTTTTACACCCGAATTTCTTTCCTTTGAATTATTTCTTTTTTTCCTCGGAGTGTTAATACAATCGGCAAAAAATTTAATTGGTGCGGATGGCGGTGTAGATAATTGTTCATCTTCGTTTAATTCTTTTAGCAAATCATATGATTCATCATCATCATCATCGTTCAGAATATCCAGAACTTGTAGGTTGTTCTTAATGATAATCTGTGAAAACAATTAGAATATGGAAGAGAAATAAAGAATAATTCCAATAAGCTTTTCATACCTTGTACTGATTTATTCTTGCTAGAAATTTAAGAAAGGAATTTAATCCTTTTTTTGAGAATTTGCTAGATAAGTTGAAAGGTTTGGGATCTTTGCGAAAAATGCAAATCGACCCTCCGGCACGCCACAGTCTTACAAATTGAACCCATAATCCAAGATGCAGGATACCAATAACTTGAAGTTTGTCCGCTCTTTGTTCATCATAATTTACAGCCCTTATTAAATCTGCATACATGTCTCGAAGAGTCTTTGGCATTTTGAATGTCTCATTAAGATATTTATTGTCAGAAACACCTGTAAAAGACCTTGCACCTTCTATGGCCCCAAATTCAAGAAGTCCATCGGCTGTATATATTATTCCATCAATTTTTCGACCGGTAAGCTTTCGTGTACGTGTATTTGCTCGATTACGATTTTTCCGATTAGCACTACTTAATGATGGTGCATCAGTTCTATAAACAGTTGTAAGTAAACTATATTAAGAAAAATAATAATTTACGCTAGTGAAAAATAGTTAACCTTTTAATGTCAGTTCCCAATCGAATGTCCCTAAGACAAAAATCAACACACATTCCAAGAAGTGCAACCGTAAACCAATCTTCATATTGTGTTCTTATTAAAGGGGAATCTATGTTTTCGTATAGATTTACAAGTGTTCGAATAGCCAATTGGATCCATTCTTTATCATAATGTTTACGAATGTCATATTTTTCTTCTTCAAGATATGATGTCATAGTTTTTATACGCAAACCTTCTAAAGTACTCTTCTCATATCTGGCCAGCTCTTTTGCAATTTCTTGTGAAATAGATGGAACCCCAATTCGATCCTTGGTTAATTCTTTCCATTCAAAATCGGTAAATAAGGCCTTGATGTCCTCATCATCAAAGTCAACAGTGTAGGAATGGGCATGGCTAATATATATCAGAATCATGAATAACAAGCTAAAAGAATTTAAAATTTCGAGAAACTTACTGTTCATAGTCCATGTCTTTAGCAAATTCAAAAAGAACATCTTCCACTATCCTGCCTGTGCTCAACCGCAACTTTGTAGAGTTTGGGATAGCATAATAGGCCTTACAAAAAGCCGTCTTGTCAATTTTGGGGGGTTCCCTCCCATTTATATTGTCCTCAGATACGTCGGTATCAGAAGCTGATTCTTCAGAAGTTGATTCGTCAGTGTCGCTTTTATTACAAAAGGAAATAAAAATTACAGTCTAAGAATTGAAGAATATCATTCAGAGGATAGTCATACATACCCTGGAATATAATTCGAATCGTTATTGTCGGATACGGAAGGGGAGTTCTGCGAATCAAATTCAACCTAGAAAGGAAACATCAATTAAAAATTGGTAATAAATATTAACAAATACTTATTGCGAAGGACATACTTCGTATTCGCCATCGAATGTTTTTTTGGAATTGTCACTTGTTATTCCCGAGTCGTCACTTAATTCCCGAAGTTTCTCGATACATTTTGTTACCTTTACGTCAGAAGGATCTTTGAAGAAAGCGCTGATCTTGTCAACTGGGTTCTACAAAAATACGAAGATCAGTATTATGAATATGTTACAAAAACTAAATAACTACTGATTTTCAAAAAGGCATATCTCACCTTTTTATCTAGACGTTCCTACTGACAGAAAGATTCACAAAATCCAAAATTTACTAGGACATTAAACAATACGCTTCTCATCATTAACAAAATATAACTAACCAGAATTTGGGTTCGAAAAGAATTGCTTGCGACATCATGCTCCATAGCAATATTTGACTTTAGGTTAAAGAAATGCTGTTCCTGCATTCAAAGTTTTATACTACTTAAACATATCAAACCATTAAAATTTGTACTTAAGTATGACATTTTACTCACTTCTCTTTCGTTGGAAATAATTTCTTCTAAACGAGTCTTTTCGCGCTCCTCGTTTACTTTAGTCGAGGACCAATATCGTTCCACACTTAATTTTTTTATCATGGTATCAAAATTACGGAGTATCTCCTGTGCCTTGGGTGATAGCTTGTCATTTTCTGACGCTATTTCTTCCAGCGATCTTTTCAAATCTCTTTCTGCTTGATCGCGTTGGGAAAACCCGTATTCCAAAATTTTAAAGAACCTGACAATTCCGAATCCGCCTGCAAGAGCATTCCTCAAAACTTCGCGATAATCTACCTAATCACAAGCATAAAGTAATCATTTTGTTATTTTGAAAAACAATAGGGAAATGGAAAAATACATACCATACTGTAATAGCTTGCAAGTGATAAAAAGAAAGAGACGAATAATTAGTATTTTTATTTGATTAATAAGTGTTTTATTGAATAGTAATGAATTAGCGTGCAGTAATCCGGTGACAACACCAGGGAGGTACGAAACCAAGCAAGGCTTTACAGGCCCACGGATAATGCATTAGCTTCTTAATAAATATCGACTTAGGTGACAACACCAGGAAAGTACGAAACTAAACAAGGTTTTACAGGTCTACTAAATGATAAGAGATTGCAAAAATACGCGTACCTTTGACAAGGGCGAGTTACGCGATAAACAAAAAAATTATCTAAAATCATATGATATTGCATATATTGTATAACCTATGACATAATACATATAAAACCGAAGATTAAAATTACAATGTAAAGGCTGGCCAAAAACGATATATAAAATAATGGAGCAGGAACAAAGTGGGAGGAACAAAACGTGAGTCATGCCCACCGGGATCCTAGGCCCATTTACATTGTAAAGTATTGATAATTCCTTTAATTGCTATTATTACTATTGAATTCATTACTACTACTTCCTAGATTACTAAAGTAAGTATGTTTCTTTTTTCCTCTTTCTCGATTTTATCCAGTGAAGTTTTTTGAGGGGATCTCTGATGCCGATAGAGCTATCAAGTGTAGCTGGACTAAGACAAGACCTATCTCCTCAGATAAGGCGTTATACATTTACGTCCTTCTCTCTTCTCTCGTTAAATAAGGCGATAAATTCAACCCAGAGAGCCTCAGTTTCGTCGGGGTATTTAGATTTGTGACTTCTTGCAGATTCTTGTCCTTAAACCGAATCTCACTTTCCATTCGCATTCTATTAATCTCATTATTAAGTGCCAAAATTGCTTTTTCGAGTTTTTTATAGATGGTTCGCTCGAAATTTGAGATATTGTATATGAATGCTACAACGAGAATTATATATATTATTGTGGAATATCTCCATATTTAAGATACCCTGATTAAATATGTAAATCATGGATCACGATTACAGGGATGAAAATAATGGACAGATGAGTTGAGTGACGTGTTATAGTAAATGAATCGATCATTCGATATTTCGGAAAAATGGCCTGATTGTTTGATTGTCATATCGCGCGATAATATTTATTCTAATAATTTGTTAAAGACGACCCTTGTAAAACTATATCTCGCATCAATATATTTTAATTCCACAAAACAAAGATGAATTAACTTGTTTCTTGCGCATCTCATGAGTGTGCTTTATCTTAACACAATTATATCCGGTTTATTCTGTGACCATGACATTGGTTCGTTCTAATCCATCGCTTCACTAAGAATTCGCACACAAAACAACATTCGTATTGGGCAGTTAATGAACTCGGCTAATAATTATCGATATACAGTAAATGAATCAGAAATCGAAATCTAGCCCGTGATTGGTAATTCTGGATCAGCACTAACATGATTCGTTCACAATAGCACATAAAAAATCACGTGTGAAATTACAAGCGGGAAAATATCTTTTTTGGTAATTTTTTTGATCCTGACCCTCTTACTGGCTGGAGAATTATCGACCGTTACCCGATCTTTTAACAACCCTACAATGATCTCTATAACATTTTTCTCACTGCTTCGAAGCACGTCCAGATTTTCTTTGATTGTAGTCTTTGAAAGGTTTATCTGGTACTCGCTATTACTTGTAGCATATTCCTTCGGGCGTATATATGATGAAATGCCATTCCATTGCTGAAAATAAATCAGAAAATTAGCGAAAAATCACATGATTTAAATGGTGAAGAATTCTTCATTGTTTTTACAAAGAAAAAATCTACATACCTGTGGACACAATTCCATAGAGATAATCAAAATGATCATTACTAAATGCCTGATCTGCTGTCCGTAACTTATTGATATGGTACCACTCTCAAGTTCTGGTAAATTTTAGGCATAACAGATCCTGATATTACGTGTTTGGCCTCGGTGATGCAAAGAAGATAATCAACACTTTTAATTGCATAATCAACTCGACACGTAGACTCTTCACATGATATATCCGTTTGCAAGGTGATAAAAATATCCTCATATGTTTTTTGGCAATGACTATAGATGCGTGTAATATTGCCGAAATAAATTCACAGTTGCTTCGTTAGCGTCGGTAATCGTCTCGATAATTTTAGAATTATATCATGCGATGATTGAATGCCTTATCATTATCGTCTATTTTCTCGACCACTGCAAATAAAAGTATGTAGTCATGAGATATTTATATGAAGAAAATTGCGAGACGACCCCGAAAATAGATGTGAAATTATTTACCGGGAACGAACTGTTTTATACGGTATTTGTTATATCCTCCCATTGACTTTATTCTTACGTAGCATTTATTTCAAGTCGTCCAAAGTTTTATACGCTGAATAGGTTCTCAATTTCTGTCCTAGACTCTCGATAAATTTTGCAAGTGTCTTTGCAGGACCTCCTTTCATACCGTAGCTTCGAAATTCCTCTTTTGTTGTAGCTAGAAAAGCAGACGCAGCTATCTTTTCCTTGCGGAAGATTGCAAAGGCATCGTTATCGAGCTTTAGATTCCGTCTTTGTAATAGTCAATAAGTTCCTCGGTGTCTAGATCCTTCACAACGTCTGTCATTGTGCGAGTTGACCTTTCTTCCATCAAAGTAGAGAATGTAGAAATGGGTGAAGAAGGTGTTGAATCGCGCGAAGACATGGTATCTTTTATATTATATATGGCGTAAAAAATTCTGGTTTATGCGATGCGCTATTACCTCCGGCTAAAATGAAATGATACGAGGAAGAAACGTAAAAATTTTTCGTAAGTAGATCAGTGGCTTTTTATGTAAATAGATTACACAACTCATATAGATGGCAAGTACACGACGATCTCGGAGATTGCGGAGATTCCGACTTCCTAAGACATAAGTCCCTTGGCATACTCACTAATGGAGATTGTCGAGCTGACCTTCCTTATTGTCTTTTCGAGATTCTTTTATGCTTATTCTTTTCGCAGAAACATGTTTAAAAAATAAGGCGTGTTGTACTAACTTCTGCGCCGATCTCTGATTTGTGGATTTAATTCACGTGATATGATTTTGGCGAATACCCCAAATTTAATACCATTATTTCTTTTTTTAGTAATTTCAATGTAAAAACTCTGGTACTATATATAATATATTATACGATTGGTAAATCTAAAACTACATATTATTATTCCCATACATTTTTTACGGCTTCTAATTCTTTCAATGCTATCTTGAAAATTAATGGTAATTATATTTCTATCTTCATTATTTTCTAATTTATTATTTTTTAACTCATCTAATTGCTCATAATCAAATATCAAATAATCTTCAGTTCCATTTAAATCAGTCGAAATACTGGAATCTACAAGATGTTCTCGAAATACTGTAAATTCGGATCTTTGTATTGATTCCATATATTTTTTATCCAATATTGCATTTCAGTTTCATTATACCATTTTTTCTCATTGGCACGAATATGAATTCCATTAGAAAAAATTTCACCACGTGGTATATTTTTAAGCTTGAAAATATAAATTGACAAAAGTTTTACCATATATTCAAGAATTATAGTAAATCATTTTTTTTGTGACCCGTTATTTGAATAATAACAGTTAATGATTCACATTTATTTATTGTAATTATACTTGAAAGATCAAAAGATAGTGGCATTTCATCCATGTTTATTATGCAATTAAATATATGGTTATTTTCTTATTACTTATATAATATGTAGCTTAAAAATTCTTCTTGTTTTTCAATCAAATTTTCAGGTAGATGTTAAGCAACTATAGTTCGTTGGCAATTAAAAAAATTTTTACGAAATAAAAATCTATCTAACCATTTCAAAAAAAATTTAAATTTATTAATATTGGAATATAAATTCTGAAATTGATTTTTAAATACAAGAATTTTGATTTTTCATGTAATTATATCTCTTGTTACTATATTTGCTTTGTCTTGATATTCAGAAATCCAATTAGCAAGTTTATCTTCAAGTTTTGGATAATTTGTGCTACATCCAAGATGTAACTTTAATTTATGAGATGTTACATTTTGTAATTCCTATTTTTTTGCAATCTAATTATGAACTTATTTTCTTTGAATACTGAATTTTGTTGCTATTTTATAAATTGAATTTTCTTGTTCTTAATAATAAATTATCATTAACTTTTCATGAATATATCAAGAATGATGTATGGAACACTCTTTACATGCTTTTCAAATAGCAGTAGTTTGTTTTGTCATAATCATAAATAAGAAACAAAAACTTATCATATTTTCACATTTTTATTTTTTTTTTTTTTGTAATAAAAAAAACAAATGTTATTATTTAAAGTAACAATAATCAAAATTATAATGATGATAATTGATGGATTATCTTATATTTTCCAAATATAGTATTAGGATACAATGAATTATTATATAATACCCCTGCCCTTTTGTTCCACAAAATACAGTATAAACTTGCATTAGTCAAAATTATATTATTTGACACTCACAAAATATCACTAAAAAAATTTGATAAATCAAATTTGACAATAAATTGATATCAAATTTTGTATACTGTAGTAAAAAAATATTTTTTTATATATTATTGCAAAAAATTCAACCAAAAAATTGCAATTTAACATATTGTGTCAAAAATATTTATAAATATTAATAATTTTTAATAAATATTATAAAATTTATTAAAATTACTTGACTATATTATTTATAATATTTCTTTTTCTTCATTTTCACTAGTCAAAATTATGTTATTCAATAATCACATTATTATCAAATTTAATTAAATTTATTAATAAAATATTAACAAATATTTTTTGATTGTTATTGTTTAATATATAAAATATAATAAAAATTAGTAAATCAATTTTAACAATAAATTAATATCAAATTTAATATATTGTAATAAAAAATTCAATATTAAATTTAATAAAAAATTTATAATACGATATAAAAATTTAATAAAATATTAATATATTATAGCATCAATATAAATTTGATAAAAATTTTATAATACTATAAAAAATTTAATATAAAATTTAATAAAAAATTATAAATCTAATATATTATAATAAAAATATTTATAAAATTAATTTTAAAATTTGACAAATATTTAAAAAGTTAATAATTTTTAACAAATTTTTCAAAATTTATTATAAAATTATAAAATCATTTAATCAAACTATTTGTTATTTTTTTTTTCTAATTTCTTCTTTTTTTTTTTTTTTTATTTTTTAAAAAAAATTTGACATAACTCAGAAATTTATTTTAATTAATTTTATTTTAACAAATTTATTTAAATTTTACTTTTTTTTTAACTTTTAATTATTATTTAATTTTATCTATTTATATATATACTTTCTTTAATAACTCTTTTCTGTAGATTTCTGACCACCACTTTTAAAAAAGTGTTTCTCCAAAACTTTATGTTTTGAGAGTAATAAAACTTCAAAACTTTCTTTAAAAACACCTGCTTCACTTAGCAACAGTTATATTCTACCCTTTTTGTTTACTTTTTCTCTTCAAAAACCCTCTACCTAAGAAGTTAATGGCAAGAAGGCTTTTCTAGGAAGAAGAAACCAGACAAAAAAATACACTCCTTTTCTTCCCTATGGAGGTCCCAATAATCCAGAAAGAAGTGTGGACCAACAACTCCATGCTAGCTTGCTGACATCACTACCACAGGCAGAAATGGTTTCTCTCTTAGTGTGTAGCAATTTTTTCTTGGTTTTTCTGAGGGATTTTGCCTACCCTAGCTTGACCCTGAATTTTCTGTTACACCAGATTTTGGACAGATTGATTGGCTGAAGATTGGGATTGGTTGCTCTATGATTAGCAGAAATGTAAACAAGGATACACGTGACACGTGATGTGAATGTATTTCCTAAGCTCCATAAGAACCTTAGATCCATCATAAGTCATTGACTGGAAGTGCGGGTGAATAAACATCATATGGACCGTGGTCTCCTCTCTCTCAGTACTATCTGAAAGTGTCATGGCTATGGAATGAGTACCTCTCCTATTGGAATGGAACCTCAAGAACTCATACTACTTTCAAAGACACAACAATTCTTCCATTTCAAAATCACTCCAGGGTTTTTCCATTCTGATCCAAATGGTTTTTTCACCCTCATACAATACAATAATATCTACTGAACTTACACTCTTTCTCTGAATACACTCGGTAATTGGTAACAGGCCGTAATCACCAGAATCAAAAAGAAAGATGTACTTCTCCTTTCTTGAAACTAGCAAGTCCACTATGGCATATTAGTTGTAAGGACTTTGGAAGGATTGAAGATTCAATTAGGGGTGTCTAGTTTTTTCAAGATAGTTGTAGTAGTAGAAATTTAATCCAACCAGATATCTCCGAGCAACAAGCCACCTGGTAAATCTGTTAAAGGTCAGGTTTTAGGGAGTTTCATTAACATAAATGATATATGGCTCCACGTGACAACCTTTGTAATCTCTGTATTAATTTGTATATTACTTTATCAAAGTTAATAAACATAGCTGAGCTTCCGTTCCAAAAAAAAAAAATAATAAATTATCTATAATGATTAAGTTAACATTAAGAAAATCAGATCTATATAATAAAGATAACTATTTAGTATGTGAAAAATATGAGAAAATAGAAGTATAGTCAATAAAGCTTATATAAAGGTTATCTAAAAATAGTTAAGATTTAATTAGTTTTATCTCAAGGCTAATCAAAAGAAATCTATTAAGAAAAGTAGAAAAACTCAAATATAAAGAAAAAAAGATAAAAACAGTAGTCAGAAAATGGATATTCTGAAAAAAAAAACTCTTTTTGCTGATCCTCTAACCACATACAAAAAAGATGTTCGCAAAAAGTTTTTATACTTTCTTGCTAATAAAGTCTTAACACTTTCCTTAAAACATCTTGAGATATGACTTCAAGAGTCACTTCTATTTTTTCCTATTGTTTATAAACCTCTTCACTCAAAAACTTGACTTCTAGTAACCAAGAAAAGTCAAGTAACACCTTTAATACCAATGGCCAGAAAGTTCTTAAAAAAAGAAGATTGATTGTAAAGTATCTGAAAATCTTTCTAACCTTTAAAGCGAAAGGTTTATAAAGATTTCTGTAGTAAAAAGGCTTATTTTCTTCCTTTTTGATTGTCTTGATCCTCTTAGAGCTTTCATTTTCATGGTTTTCTGAGAAATTTTTGTCTACCTTTGTTTGACCCTGAATTTTAGGTAACACAAATTCTCATCAAAGATGATTGGCTGATATGAAACATGTCAGTTTTTGAAATATAAACAAGCTCCTATTGATAATATTCACATGTCTTGATACACCATTGAAAATATAGAAAAGAAAGTTCTAAAAAAAATGTCCCCTTCAATTATATATGTTCAACCTCCAAAAAATAATTATGATACCAAAAGATGAGCAACAAATAGGAAAAAAAAGATTCAACTCACATCTCTCACTAAGTTTCTCAAATAGTAAAAAGGCTTTCTTAAATAAAAGCTGAGGTCTCCAAGCTTCAATTCCGGTCAGGCAAAGTTCTTGAAAAGATTTCTTTATTCTAGTCAGGTAAACTCTTCTATAATATGGTACTGGCTCCAATAGTATTAAACAAATTCATACATCAGTAGAATGATATGTTCCTCAAATATTCTTCTTAAAGTCATTTTCAGGAATGGTTAAGTTTCTCAAATATCATAAAGCTTAGAGAATATCCCAATCAAGCAAACCTCTTTCAAGAGGAAACTGTGAAATGGAGCAAAAACCTTTTGGGGGCTTTGAATTATATTTTTTTTTCCCTTTTTTCCCCAGTGTCAACTTTAGTAATTTATCATTTTTTGGAATATCAATAGTAATAAACTATTGACAATGACCTTGGTTGATTTAGAGGCCAATGCCAAGCTACTAGGAGAGTGTAATATTATTTCCAAAATCCGATCTAGAGTACCTAATTTAAATTTAGTTTTGTTTAGTTCAAACTAGCTTGGTGGTCTCCTCATATTTTTTAAATAGTGTAGTTCTTTAACTAATAATATATAATGATAAGTTAGTTGCTTTGTGAAAGTCTATAAACTTTGTGATATCTTTCAATATCTTAATAAGGATATGTCATTATTGCAACATAATTGCAGACTAAAAAAAAAAAGAAAAAAAAGAAAATGGATACTCTGTTGTCAAAAAAAGGTTTTGAATTATTTTAGAAAAGAAGTGTGAAACAAATGAATTAAATAAGTAATAAATGGAAAAAAGTTCAAGGAATTATCTAAAAAGATAAGATAAAAAGGTTTACAAAATCCCATTCAGTAAAAAAAACAAGAAGTCTAAAAGGTAAAATAAAGAAAACTGAAGAAGAATATATAAAAAAAGATTTAATAAGAATAATAATAATGAGAGTTAAAAGTAGCATAAATAGTTGGGATTTAGACTCAATTAGAACTTTGACCAGTAATTTGCAATAGTAAACTATAGGCAATGATATTCATAGTAAAAAAGTATTTACCCAAACTATAAATAGAATGTAAATCACTTCCAAAGTTACACTTTAAGTTTGAAAATAAATTAAGACAAGTGAGTTAATTAATATTTTAGCTTTGGTGATACTATAAAAATATAGTCTATATTATATTTAATAAAACATACATAACTAATTTGACAGTGGTTATTATTCACCTTTTCACATACTCTCTTTTATTCTCTTAAAGTATCTACTGTTTTTTATGATTTTCTTGGGAGATTTTGTCTACCTCAGTTTGACTTTAAATTTCTGATAGTATAATATCACCTAGCATCTGATTAATCAATACAAAACACATTAGCAACTAAATATAAACAAGTCCCTATTAGTTAGCTCATGTATTCTGATGATATCATTGATGATTTAAATAATTGATTGGTGCCTCATGTCTGCTTCACTTCTCCAATTGGGTTAACCTACAGATTAAGTTCCATAAGGTCAATAAGATATGAGCAATAAGTTTCCAGGTAGTAAAAAAGCTGCTATTTTTTCAAGCTGAGATCTTTCACTTCTATTATTTTGGTTAGGCAAAGTTTAAGACCAAGGTCTCCTTTTTATTCCAGTCAGACAATAAAACTGAATGGTTTCTAGTTCATGTTAAGTTTCAATTCTTTGATTATAGTTGAGAATATATTTCTCCAGAAGTTGTTAAAGGATATCATAATCAACAAGAATCTATACTGCTCTTTTGGTACCCTTCCACCATTGTGAGGCAAAAAGATTTTTGGGAAATAACTTTTTGAACAATGGAAGATATACACCAATAAAATTCCTTTAACTAGGCATGACTATTGGAAGGTATCATACTAAAACAATATGGCTCAGTCCTTACTAGATCACATAAAAATCTGGGGTTCATCATAAGTTGCCCATCTATCGCAGGTGAATAAAAAATCACTGCTCAAAAAAGATTGGGACCAAGTATGTCTTAGAAGTAAAGGCTCCCACTAGGTGTTAAGTCTTCTCTAATAGTATACAAGAAGAAAATCAAGATCAAGAATAGATAAGTTTCTCAAATAGTCAGGAAAAGAAAAAATATCCCAATTAAACATTTCTTATTGAGAAAAGGTTTTAAGAAGCAGGTTTTTGGAAGAAGCTGAAAATATTTTTTTTTTTCAATTTTTACTTTTTTATTTTCTTATTATCTACTTAAACATTTTTAAGTATCACCCACCCTTTTGTTTAACCTATTCTTTTGTAGTTTTCTATATTTTAGCAACTTGGATCAACATATAGCAGTGACAACCTGCTGACAATGATGCAGTAAACTAGGAGGATTTTTATTCAAAGACACTATGGAGCAAAATATCATTCCCAAGGCTAAACTTAGAGGCTATTATACTTATGATGAGTTAGTTAGATTAGAATAATAGTTTAACTGTAATATTTAATATATTACTTAAATAAAAATATACTTATGTTTTCAATTGATTAATAAACTAACAATCTAGTCTGGCTATAGGTATACAAAAAAAAAAAAAAAATTAATCTGATAGCAGATTAAAAAAAAAAAAAGCTAATATATGAATTTTAGTAAATGTTTAACAATTATTTAAGAAAATTTATAATGAAATATATAGTAAAAATAATATAAAATTATTGAATCCTATATCAAAGCTCCCAAAACTGTTACAAAATATATTACAAAGTGCAAAGAAGCTAAAGCTATAGCTTAAAAAATAGCAAGTCACCAGGCTTTCTTAGAAAATAACGAAAAAAACTATGATTAACAGTATCCTATATAGATCAATATACTGTAGTATATTCATCTTGACAAAATCATCCAGCAAAAAGAGAACATTCAAATTATTACAGAATCCAATAAAATTAAAGAAATAGTCAGATAATATTTTCTTAACTGGATACCATCTAAAAATATAATATCACTATCAAATTATCCATACTGATAACAAGAATATGAAGCCAAATCCCATATCAAGAGCAGCTAATACTCAGATGTTCTTCTCGAAATTACAACTGAGAAACTAATAAAAAAAATTAGCAACTAGAGCAATAAATCAGCACCAGGTAGAAATCAAATCCCATACAATGCCTATAAATACCTAAAGAAAAACACTATAGAAGAATTGAGAAAAATCTTCAATAATATTCTACAACAAGGCACAACCCCCAAAAATGGAACAAAGAAACTATATATCTAATACTCAAATCCAAAAATTGGAAAAACAATTTCAATATAACAAGATCAATTACTTTTTTGGATGCTAGAAGGAAAATTTTTATCAAGATTATAATTGACTGCTTAGCTAGAGTCTTTAAGAATTACCCAATGTTGTCAAACTTAAATTGGACAGTACTACCAAGAAGTAGTACACAAGATCCTATACACATTTTGAGTAGTATTATTGAACATGCCAAAAAAACAAATCAATAAGCCTGGATCTTTAGTTAGGATATATCTAAAGCTTATAATTCAATAAACATTATAATATTAAAAAAGGCACTTTAGCAGCTAAAAATTCTAGAAAAAATAATAAAAATCTTTAACAGTATCTTCAAAAATAGACAAAATATAGTTCTAATATGTTATGGCACTACTAATTTGTATCCAATTGAGGATGGCATAGATCAAGGTATACTATATTCTCACTACTATGGTATATCTTTTACAATCCCTTTCTTACAAGGATCAGTAACAAATATAGGATACTTACTATCAGTTAAGATCTACAAATATTTAGATTAAAAATGGTCCTTAAGATCTATAAATATCATAGCTAGCACATACATAAATGATACAATATGGATTGTAACCAATAAAGCAGCACTTCAAAGCATTATAAATATTGTTGAACAATTCTTCCAAATTAATGATATCAAAGTAAATTTATATAAATCCCAGCTTCTAATAATCAATAATAAAAAAATGATTATATACAAAAAGTATAAATGAACAATCAAAGAATCACAAAATGCAGAAAAGATACTCCAGTCAGAATTCTTGGTATATGTTACAATAGTTCTGAAAGAAAAAACTATAAAAAAGCCCTGATTAAGTAAAAAATCTAAAAAATACAAACACTCCTAGAAATGAAATAAATTATTGATAAACAGATGTGATATATAATCAATCATATTCTCATGTCTAGCCTAAAGTATTTTTATAATGATATCATCTTTACTAGGGACTTTAAATACAATTTAGGTTTTGCAAACACTATCCCTAATATCATACTATACAATAAATTTGAATACAATATAATGTACTTATGGAACAGACAACTTTTGCTTTAAGTTACAAATTAGATCTCATAAATCAACTAAAACAATATAACTAGGAAAATTAATAGAGAGAGATTACAATCTCTATAAAATATGTTTTTGTCTACAAAAATAATAATAAGTTATCTATATATACTCTACCTATCACAAGAAAGAAATCTCATATATGATATTATATGGCTACTAAGAATACATAGATTCTTCTTTAAAAACACACTAAATAGAAAATAAAATACAATTACTGAAACAGACACTCTATTGAGGAAGTTATCAGTAAAAATTTCTATAATCAATATAGAAAAAATCTGAAGGACATAATATTTTCTTTATTAATCAAATGCTAAATAGTAGTTGAAAAAAGACATTGTATTGGTATCAAATAATAAGACTAATTATCATACAATTTAAGGTCACACCTCATTTTGGTACTACACACTTAGAAACAAAGTACAAAAATAGATTATTAACAATCAGTCACAACAAACTCTAATCAATCCATTTCTACAATGCAATCAATTCACAAATCAAAATACAGCTCATTCTAATAAATCAATACAGAACTCACTAATCAGATAGTTCTTAGTAAAAAACAGAAAAGACTAAATAACCAGTTAACAGAATACAGGTATTACAATAGAATTAATAATAAATTATCTTTAATTGAATGCATAGGCTGCAACATCAATGACCACAGTTAAAACAATTACTTATGTACTTTTTTAACAAGCTATCAAGATTCAATTAACATTTCAATTCACTATAGCAAGATTACTACTAGTAATACAGATAATTTAGAGAGTAGTACATTCAGATACAGAGTATTTCCAGATTCTATCCACATTACACTTAATGCAATATATTCCTTAAGTACAACTCTTGCTAGTGATCAAATAAAAATTATTATCTCAGTAACACAAAATCTAAACAATCTTCTCAGAAAACTTTTCATCACAGAGAATTATATACTTAAAGGAACTATCCAAGTTAATTTTTAAAATACAAGATAATATGATCTTTATCATATGCACAAATAGATTTCTTAAAGAGTACAATCATAAATAGCTTATTGACATAAAGATTATTATAAGTGAAAAAAAGGAATTTATCTTTTAGGAACAAACAACTCAATTCCCATCATCCATCAAAACAGAAATTATAGCAATTCTTATTGCCTTAATTATTCTATCAACTTTCAGTTATATCAATATATTTACAGATAGCAATATTACTATAAATAGTATTAACAACATTGTACAAACAACATCAAACAAAGCACTGAAAAAACAAAAGAATTTTAATCTTCTACAACAAATCTAAGACATACTTAAGAAAAAAAGTATTAATATGAAGTTAAACAAGGTTAAGACACACTCATGAATTGAATACAATGAAGTTATAGATAAATTTATAAGCATAGATCAAATATATAGCATGATCTTTAATAATAGACTAATGTATATAAATATAACAATGAACACATTACTTATTCTCATTCTCAATAGAATCAAAAAGCTATAAATATTCCTATCAAACTAATAACTCAATGCATCACAAATGCAGTCTATCTTGCAAAATGAAGACTTCTAAACTGTATTAAAATCAATTTTAATGATCAAATCATAAAGAAAATTCACTGGTCCACAATAGCAAATAATCTATAGCCCACAAAAATGAATAATTACTTCACTAGCTGGCAAAACTAATATCAAAGAAGATTTAGACTACAACTATAGAATGAAGAACTTTCCACAAAAGCAAAACTATACCATAGACTTCCAAAACTATGTATAAATAACAAATGTATCAAATGTAATTAGAGAGAATCTAATGTATACTTTTTATCTGCTAGACACTTAGACATACTACAAGTAACTTTATCATCAATACTATTGTAAATATAATTACTAAATTTAGTGAACTCAACAGAATCAATGAAGTTCTTAGACAGTACTTAGTTAATACTATATTATGCTACAAGTGATATCTAGAGATTTTCATCCAGGAAAGTATCTTAAAGAAAATGACCAAAGTCTTAAGTGAACTGATCCCAAACCAAAATACTAAGAAAATATATATTCAGGAACTCACAGAAAAAATCACAAATAATTTACAACAACTATGGCAAAGCAAATATAAAGCCTTTCAAATATAAAAAAACAAAAAGGTATTATAAAAGCCATAAAAAACTGCACAAATACAGCTCTATTAACTTAAATCCATAAATTGAGAAGTGAGAGAAACACATTAAAAATCAATTTATTAACTTAGTCAATTAGCATATCTATAGAAGCATTCAATTGATCACAACTCTTTACTACTTACTAGAAATTTTATTTAGTATTAGTTCAGCTTTGGCAGGTTAGTTCCTTTATAGGAAAGCAACAAGTCATGAGGTAAGTCAACCATTATTGAGTTTTATTTGATAAACAAAAGTAGTCATAATATAGTTATATGTAATTTTCTACTAAATTTAAATAAAGCAAGGCTGAGTCAGCAATTTAAAAAAAAATTATAATTTGTAATTTATTTATTTAAAAAATATAGAAAAATATTAATATAAATATTTTAGTTCTATAAAATAATTTTTAATTAAAAGAATTTATATTTATTTAATAATATTATTTTTAATTTTTTTTAAAATTTTATATTTTGTGGAATGGAAAGCTCAGTCTCATTTATTAACTTGATAAAGTAATTTACAAATTTAATTGCAGGGAATACATATTTTTATCATTCATGTTGACAAACATTCCTAGAACCCTACTTTTAAAGGATCCACCAGATGACTTGTTGCCTGGAAATATTTGGTCAGATTAAATTTCTACTACTACCTATCTAGAAAACCTAGACATCCCTATTTTTGAATCTTCAATCCTTCCAGATTCCTCTCAACTAACTTGTCAGGCTTGACTTGCTAGTTTCTGTGAAAGGAGAAGTATACCTTTCAAATGGTTCTTAATGGACGTGGTGCTATTGCCAGTTTGATACCTTTCCCAGATTTGTTTGTGTTCAGCTGTTTTGATTGTGCCTTTTATAGGGAGAAAAATCCACTTAGAACTGGAAGTGGAAAAACTCTGTTTGTATGAAATCGGAATGGAGATGATCAGTGTTTTCTGAGATCTGATTATGTCTTGCATCATAGATGATTTTTCCATTTTATAAATCTTTCACATGGCTCTCATGTGGTATTGAACTATGGACCTTGTAATTGTAATCTAGGAGTACTACCACTATGCTATAGACCCATATGTCTTTTTAAAATTTTATATATTAAGTAGTATAAATATATATATATATATTTTTAACTTACAGTCAGATTAGCATGGTGTGTTTTTGTTGTATATATGCTAGGTATTTACAAAATATTGTGATTTTCACATATTGACTTACTTGTTATCGAAAAATTATTTCTCTAAATGCAACCTAGGAAATGATATTTTGTTCCTTTACTAATTTGGATAATTTCTCTAATTAATAAAATCATTGCCTACAGGTTATTACTGTAGATTATTCTAAGTTCTGTCTGTAGTTAAAAACCAAACCACTTTATTCCGTGACAAACTCAATCCTTAATAATTGTCATATACTTCTTTTTTTCTATTTTTTTGACATCTTTCAGATTCGAATCCTCTGGAGGTAATGACAATTCTTTTTTATTCTGTTCAGTCTGTTTATTAGGTTTGGACTTGGGCCTCTTGTTTCTTTTGTTCTATTCTGTAATATTTTGCTTCTTTTCCTATTTTATAACTTTGGCACAGCAAGTATTCCAAATTTTCTTTTTGAAGTTTGCTCTCATCTTTTGATAGAATTTATCAATTATACCCTATGTGTTTGCTGGTAAAATCTTGAACTGCTCTTTATGATACTTCTTTAAGAAGGTGGTCTTGCTTTCTTCCATATATCCACATATAATATTGAAAAGGCCCCTGTTGGATTTCTGGATCTCTTTTAACTATTTGTTTATCTAGTTACTTTTTTTAGGTTAAACTTCTTTCTTCTCTTTTATTTCTTTACTGATGAGTTTATTAATCTTTTCATTTGCCTTCTGTCATAAGTTCTTCTGAGTTTCCCTAGTGACAGGATATTCAAAAAGATGTTTTAGTATCTCTTTTTGAAGTTCACATACTGGGCAAGTGATTGTGATATACACATCTGATTTCCTCTTCTTAAGTATTTGTAGGACTGAAAGTCTATTGTGAATTAACTTAGTAAGGAAGCTTTTGTCTTTATTGGTTTTGAAAAAGGTATCGAAGGTATGAATTGGATTGAACTGGTTCCAAAAGATTGGCCAGTCTATAATTTTATCATTTTGGGTCCAAAGATCCTGAATTCATTTCTGTGTTGTTTAATCTAGTTCAATCTTTTTCTTATTAAACATTTTAATGAAATCTCTAATATCAATTTCTATTGTGTATTCTCTCTATGCTGCTATCGTTAAAACTCTTCCTAACTCTGGTAGCTGATGCCAAGTTATTGGGTTCTCCCACCTGATCTGTTTGATAAGTAAGTCTACTTTATT
Organism: Acaulospora colombiana; assembly: GCA_910592055.1. Classification (NCBI taxonomy): domain Eukaryota; kingdom Fungi; phylum Glomeromycota; class Glomeromycetes; order Diversisporales; family Acaulosporaceae; genus Acaulospora; species Acaulospora colombiana. Next base: position 4,463 of record CAJVPT010000750.1, on the reverse strand, counting down.
GTTGAATCTATTGGTTTTGTAGGCTTTGATCTTTAGGATTTCCAAATTCAGGTCTTTCTTCTTTACTAGGTCCTTAATCTTATTCCAAAGTGGCCAATTAGCAATATTTGTCCATCTTCTTGTAGATATCTCTATTTGTAAATAGATGGATTTCCATACTTTGACTGTAGTATTGCAGTCAGTGTAAATTGTAACTGTTGCATTTCGGGGGACTGTATATAGTGCAGTGAGAATAGCTAGTATTTCAGTACTGGTTGCTAATGACCATATGGATGCTTTTTCTAAGAACTGTTTAACTATTTTGTCCTCTTCTATCATAATCCAAGCTAAACCAATTTCGAATTCACAATCTGTCATCCCTTTTTTATAAGAGACATTTGTATAGAACATAAGTTGATCAGTCATATTCCTTTTGTTATATCCCAAGATACTCTTAAGTTCATCTCTGTATTCTTCTGTTTATATGACTTTTTCTATTAGTATGATATCCTAGTCTTCAATTTGAATTTTTTACTTTGACTGGTCTGGAAGTTGGTAGAGCCACTGTTTGCTGAAATACATTTGTCTGCCAGTCTGTAGGGTTTCCTGATAGAAAAATCTGCTTCTTATTTCTTAGATTATTATGTCGATTAAGCTATAAAAGAAGATAAATCTGTGACTGGACTACTTCTAATGGCTGCTTTGTTTTATCTAATTGAAAATAAGTATTATTACTAGTAGGATCATATACAAGCTGATATGGAGTGAAATAGATTTTGTTGTTTATAAATGCTATCTTTCCCCATATATCTGTTAAAGTATTAACCTGAACTGCTCAGTAAATCTTTCTTCTATCTGGATTTGTTGAAAATGTCTCAGTTTGCATATTATAAACTGTCTATTCAAGCTTATGTAGAGAGTTTCATAGAAGATTTTGATTTATTGTTATTTTTTTCTTCACTTTTTTGTATCAGAAGGCAACCGGTTCCTTGCATCTGCTATAGAGGATTTGAACTGTTCTTTATTCCTTAAGTGGCATTATAGTAGTATTGATGAGCTGGTCTAGAAACTTGATCAAGTGTTTTTATAGTAATGGAATAGTTTTTACATATTTTCTATCCTCTTGCAGTATAGATTTGATTGATAAGATATCTCCCTGATAATCAAATATGTTTTTTTATCTTCAACTTTTAAAAGTGACTTGTATACTTTTTGTCAGAGCCAGTGTTATAGTTGCCAAGTTTCCTTTCGTTAACTTGTAAGAGTTGATAGGATTGCTTAGAATATTACTTGACTCTCAACATTTGATTTGACTTTGTTTTAATCTGATTATGATAACAATACCAGAGGCTTCGTTATTGTTAAGCTAACAGAAAAGTCAGGTATATGACTTTTTAGTTGTATCTCCCAGATACTTTTGAAGTTGTATATTCCTTTGTTGTAAATACAACTGTTTGGGATTGTTTTATAGACTAGGGCCTTGTTATTGAATACTTTTCTAAATATGGTTGTAAGATCATTACATGTTTTCTTACTTAGGTACATGTATTGTGTTCTGTATTTTATTCTTGAAATCAGGACCCTATTAATAATATATCGAGCATGTTTTTCTATCAAGTTCTTCTTGATTATTGCTTGAACTACTATTCTAATCTTTGATTTTATAAGATTGATTGTGTTCTGGTTTTTTTGTTTTAATCCTAACTAGATATCAAGAAATCTAGCCTGGTTCTCCTTGTTGATTTTATGAACTATAGTATTCTTTGTTTCCACCTGAAAAGTTCCAGAGACTTGTGGATTTCAATTTATAGTAAGAAAGATTGACTTCTCTATATTAATCTAAGAGTCATTTGCTATATAGAACTTTTTTGTTTCTTTTAGAATCTTTTCCAGGTCTTCCTTGGATTTGGCAATTCAGGTCATGTCATCCATGTAGGCAATTATTACCTGCCTTAAGGAGAGCTTCATCTTCTCTTCAGGTTTACTGAAGTTGGGAGATCAATCTTTTTTCATGGAATAATCCAGGTTACTGTTGTTTTGAATCTTGCATAAAAGTGGATCATAAAAGATTTTTCATAATAATTGAAAGATCATTTCTCCTTGGTCTATCCCATCCCTTGCCTCTATTGGGTTAGATAGTCTATTAGAAAAGATAATATTATAGCTTCTGTCTTTGAAAAGATCTATTATAAGCTTCTTAATGAATATAGGAATTCGAATCCAATCTATAGTCTTTTCAAGCATATACAAGGATATTGTGTTATATGCCTTTGCAGTATTTTGAAATAGGATCTATAGTTCTTTTTTTTTTTCTCTAGCCTTTTCATAAATGTTGTTCAGCAGGTAAATGGGTTCTACCATTCTCTCTCCTTGTAGCTCGACAAAGTTTGATCCTTTTAAGATTTTTGTATTGCTTACAACTAGCTAATAATCAGTTGGTAAAGATCTTGATAAAGTATTTTTGAGCTGTTTCCAAGAGGATAATGGGTCTTAAATTGTTCAGATCATATTTTTAAAGCCTGGATTTGAAAATAGGATAGATATTATTGCTTTTTTATTTCTTAGGTACTCAACCTATGCTTAAAACTTTATTAAAAAGAAAATATAAAGTTCCTTTTCCTTTGATCCCTAAATGGTTAAGCATTTTATAGCTGATGTATAAGGGGCCAGCAGCCTTATTGTTCGGAAAAGATTGCAAAGTAGCTTAGAGCTCTTCTACTTTAATTTCTTCTGTTAAAGGTGAATACTATGTTGGGTTGATCTATTTTTTGGATTGGTATTCTTTTTTTCAGGAGGATTCTGGATTCGTGAAGTTGATATTTCTCTTTTTGAATGCCTTTTTATGATACTCTTCAACCTTGCTTCTGATGGTTTAAAGGTTAATAGTGATGTATTCTTTTCCTTTCTAATTTGTGGTTAGCACCCGATCTAATGTGATTCTTAGTTTTTTATGGTTTAAAACTAAGCCCAGCATCCACTTTTGATTGGATCTAAAATCATCACATCTGTTATTCAGAGTCTCCTTGATTTGATTTCTAATATGAAGACTTTCTTTTTTTATACATATCATTCTAAGAATATATTCAATTTTAGTGATTTTTTTAAATTACTCTGAGATCTCTTCTTGCAACTAGGGAGGTGTTAGTTTTTTGTAAAGAGATTTATAAGTACTTTGTAGATTTTAAATGGCCTTTTTTATATTTTTTGTTTCTTCTATGGTCTTTTTTTTTTTTTTTTAAAAAAAAAATGCTGGTTCAGCCTTGTTTTATTTGTATATTTGCAACAAAATTACATAGAAAGGCTACCCTAGAACTTACTATCTGTTTTCTACCAAATAAAACTCAATAGAGAACTCTTTTTATGGAGATACTCACCTTGCAGCTTGTTTCCACCCCTAGTAAGGGGGCTAACCTGTCAAGGCTGGGCTAGTGTTGAAATAAATTTCAAAGATATAGGAGTTGTCTATAATGTTTGTAAGCCACTGGTCCATAAAATCATTGACCAGACTGACATATTGATCTTTTATGTGTTTTTCCCTCGAGCTGAATGATGGATCTTTCTTTTTGAACTCGTATTTTGCTTGTTTCTCTTTCTTTCTTGTGATGCCCATGGTGGCCTTCTACTTTTGGAATGTTTCACATCTTTCTGTCCATATTTTGTATAGAAAATTGATTATGGCGGTACGAATTTAAGTGAGACAGGTCTTTCTGTTCAGTCTATCTGGTATAATAGTTTGGATATGGGAGACTAGTTCTTTGAAAAAGGTACCTCTGATACTTGCTATTAAGTACTCTTTGTATCTCTAGTTCGTTTTGCTTGTAAATTTACTTTCAAACTTCTTTCCTTCTTCTTGTGTTGTGTAACTTTTGATGTGGGTGGTTACGGTATCGATTAGAAACTCTTCAGTTTTGGATCTGAATTGATTGCAGATGAATGGATGTGTGCTCATCTCTGGCTCGTAACATTTGAAGCATTTGTTGTCCTTGTATAGGGAAGGAATTCTAGTATATAATTTGCTTTTAGTTGGCAGTTCATCATTCCAAATGCTGAGACCGAATTTTTCAAGTTTTTGATCTTCCCAGTCAGTGTAGTGGTTGCTTATTTTGGTTGGTTGTAGTAGGGTGGTGGTTGTCTGCCAGTGTATTTCTTTTACTATTCTTTCACTGTAATTGCATCTTGTTCGATTGAGAAGTCTTCATTTAGCTAGGTGGATTGTTTGGATAAGCTTTTTTATGATCATTTTTATGGGGATTTCTGTGGGGATGTTGTTCCATTGAGAAACCATTTCTAAGGGACCATGTTGTGTTCTCTGGATCTCAATCATTTTCTCCCCCGGTCTCATTCCTTTTTATCAATCAATCTGTGCCAGGCAGTCTGCTTGTTCATTGTGTTCAGTTCCTGAATGTTCCTTTATTTTACTTAGGGATAGTTTTATTTGGTTCTATTTGTATAGACTTGTTATTTGAAGCAGGAGGTTTGAGTTT
>CAJVPT010000749.1:0-26144 GCA_910592055.1 Acaulospora colombiana | reverse complement strand
AAAGTATAGAAAGTTTAGCAAAGCTTAGGGTTAGTATAGCCAATTATAAAGTAGATAGCCCATTGTTAGTTAGAAAAATATAAATAGTTTACCAATGTATGCTGAAAAGGCAGAGCTGAATGTGTTAGGAAAACAGCCCTCCTTGAGAATAGAAATAAGAATTAGTGAGATACCAAAGAAACAGAATGCAATAAAGAGACACTTACCTTTGGTCAAGTCAATCACCATGCCACTGCCTTCCCTAAGTGTTCTTTATAGGAGACATTTTCTTCTTTGTGAGTATTCATGAGATGACTAGGTTACGTGAGGTGCTATGGTTTAGCGACGAACTCGCCGGTTTAGCCCACGACACTAGGTAACTGTCCAAGAGTATAGCTAACACTAGTCTGGTATCCTTAAAATGGAAAAGAAGAAGTCAAAGTAATAATGTTATTTTTCGAAGACTATCAAAGAACAAGACTATCGACAGTACAAACAAAAGCCTCTCTAACTACACTTGAATCAATGTTACTACAAGACCTGAATATATTCTTTGACTCCTAACACATCTTCCAAATTACAGATGATAACAGAATCGACATAATGAAGGAAATTCAAATATTGGATCTGAACTATAGCTTCCATATCCCTTGGGACAAGCTGAACATCACTACCAATGAAGTTAATCAAACTTTCACTTTGGAAAGAACAATCAAAACACCCATACCCCCTCTGAACTCCCCTGCACCTAATGAGGAAATGAGCGATGACAATTAAATGCAAGATTATTGTTCCCCTAATGCACCCCCTGCAAATAGTTACACAGATAGCAATACTAATGTACAAGCAAGCCCCAGCTCAAAAATAGAAATAGATATACAAGATATGCATCCTAGCAGTTCCATTTAACAGGTATCATCCTATTCTGAAAACACTCAATCCTGGGCTGATGAAGTTAACAACCAAGTTGCTAGCAGATCCGACACACCCTTCACAATCGATGGTGATATCAAAAAAGCAAGCTTTCCTGAAGAACAATAAAAAATTCTTGAACTTTATAGAGAAGTAGACAAATGTAAGAAAAATGTCAAACAGATCATCCAATAATTCCTCAAGCTCAAACAAGTTGGACCTTCAGAATTAAAGCCATCAACCAAAGCTATCATGACAAAAATTAGTTACAGAGATTGCAACTTTTTCAAAACCTTTGCAAGGGAAGCCCTGATTAAGGGACAACACCAAGTCAAATATGAAAACATAGAAAAAGGATTCTATAACAACTATCTTAAAGCAAATAACATTGGCTATATTAACAGAACTACACGAAAGAAAATCAGAGTCATCATCAATAAAGCTCTCTTTATTATATACTTCAAATCAACAGACCTTACTTTTCTCAAACACTGGCAAACGGCTCAACTCCTCGAATATGGATTCAACTTTTTCATCAATTCTATAGCAGAAAAATTAGACTATCAAGCCTTATCAGTAAAATGTGAAGAATTAATAAAGGATAAGTTACCTTTGCTACCAATAACCCCAATCCAAGTTTCTATCTCAATAAAGATCAAACTTCTCAAGGTCATTCCTATTGCGTTACTTAGGCATACCGCTGAAGTCATCAACAGTCTCAGAGCTTTCTATAATTTTGACAGATTATCCAACTCATTATTCATACAAAGACCAACCATTCCAGACAACCCTTCAGATCTACAATCTGTGCTCAAGGCTCTCTTTCCATTAACCAGACGTAGCGACCTTAGGAACTTAAGGGACCTAACAAACAAACTTAGAGACTTCTACTATATTCCAGTCCAGTTATCAGAGACTTACTTCAAGCAGCCACCTCCCAAGGCTATGCTACCTACTTCATACTTTGAGCTTTCTCTTTGAATTAGTTGTTAATTCCCAGTCGAAAACAATACAGAGGCCATTCAATCAGCAATAGAACTTTTTAAATCAAACAACTTTGCAGTTAGATACTTACTACTTGACTATATTCAAGCAAAACACCCACTCCCCACTTCACATTGATATAGTGAGAATAACTCCACCATGCTACCAATACAGTCGCAAGATGCAGTTAAAGAATTCATTCAAACACTTCGACAGAAATTCTTCTTCAAACTCCTATTGTGTCCTGAATAGATTGATGAGAGCTTAAACTAAGATGAAAGACTACACATGTCCAAATCACTAAAGGAACTAAAAGAAAAACTTAATATTACTAGCGAACAACTATACAGAGATTTCCCCGACTTTAACCAAACAATTAACAAAATCAAAAGTACTTACCAGGAACAAATCCCACATGAATGGATCTTATCAGTTCTGCCAACTTTACCCATAATCTCAGAAGCCAATGATTATCTCTAAAAAAATGAACTTGACTTGGTGTTATCCTCATCAAAGATCAATTTTTAAACACCACCATCAAATTACTTAAACACCATTTCTTCTTTGAAAAACTCTCTTCAGCTTTTGTTATCGAAAAAGAGTCACCTGACTCATGACTGACCCTTCTTCCATGCCTATTTTAATGTCATCACATCCTAATATACTCAACTCGCATTATACTTTTTCTTCAATTTCACAACAACTGAATCCCACAACAAATATCAAAAATCTTCTCACAATTTTCACACTCAATGTTAGAGGCTTGAACCAGCTAGGCAAACTCTATGAAATAGTCAAATCCATCAATAACAAAAGAGCAATTTTTTGCTGTATCAAGACAAAAAACACAATAATCAAATCCCTATCAAAAAGAATTAACAACAAAGTAATTATTTCAAGTAAACCCAGTCCCACAGCCATAAATGGTACACACTTAATATTTACCAAGGAACTCTCAAGCCATATCTTCAACACTTTTATGGAAAATGAATTCTGGTATGCAGCTCATCTCAAATTTAAACCAAAAGCAGATATTATAATCATCTTCCTGTATCTACCTCACGAGAAGACAGATAGACGAATTGCTACCCAATTACTTAGAATTTTCTTGAAACAACACAGAATCAAAAATCTCATAGTCATGGGTGACTTTAACTCCTACCCACGACAATTACCATCTATCAATGCACTAACTTCACATCATAAACAGCTCATATATAATTACCTTTCTATACTAGTTGACATAGCAAAAGTCACCAACAAGGAATATAACTATACATATGTCACCAGCACTAGTACCTCAAGAATAGATCAAATTTGAATATCCACAAACCTTGCAAGCAAAGTTCTAAGTTATAAAGTATCAGACCAAACAGCCATATTTTCTAACCACAAAATGCTCATAACAGTTTTGGATTAGTTCGAATATAAGCCAAGCCGAATAAACTTCTCAACCAAAGTTTTTCAATTCAATAAAGCTACAAAAGAGCAAATTGAATCAATGAAAGAATTTATTGAACTTGCTTGTACAGGTATAAAGTTTCTATCCTGGGATGAAATCAACAGGATTATAAAAAGCACTATGAATGACAATATTTTCTCAAAGAAACAAACAGTTTTAACACACCAGAAAAGGCTTTCCTACAATATGATACTGCTATCAAAGTCACAAAAAGAGCAATTTCGTACAAACCAATATCAAAACTTCTTCACCTAGCACTCACAATCCACAACAAAATAACAAATTACTTTTTGACAGTTAACTCACTTAACAAAGTCTTTAAAATCCTTCTAAAGAAAAAACTTGCCTAAACAAAATCATTGGCACTAGAAGAAATCAAACATCAAATAGAAAAAAATTTCTATAAATTTTGGGAAAAACCCAAGGCAGCCATTAAAAAAGCTCTAAGCGATCTCAAGCCATCTTTCGATCTCTCCATTCTTTCTGACAGAGATCAATTATAGGACAACCCAGACACCTTAATTTCAATTATCACTAACTATTTCAAAACCATTCTTCAACCCAAACCATTTACCATAGATTAGTATTGAACTTAAGAATACCAATTACTAAACACAATTCACAATGATGTATTTGAAGAGACAACAGCTGAAATCTCTCTTGATGAAATTGACAATGTCCTAGCCTCCCTTCCCAAGAAAAAATCACCAGGACTCATATTTATTCCCTATAAAGCTTGGATTAACTTGAACCCAATAACAAGAAATATCCTCAAAACTCTCTTTAACTCAGTTTTAAATTCTAGCATTCCTCACTCACATTGGAAACACTCAGTAGTAACACTACTATCAAAAAAAATAGTATAGTTATATGAACTGTCTGATATAAGGCCGATCTCTCTAATTGAAACCAGTAGGAAAATATTTACAAAAATAATAAACAATAGACTGGCAAATATAATCTGTAAGAACAAAGTTCTTTCAAATAACTCATTCGTGGGACTCAAATATCAAAGCACCATGGAACCCATCGCAATCATATTTGCTAAACTTGAAGTAGCCAACAATCTCAACAAGGAACATTGAATTGCCTCATTTGAAATCTCCAAAATATTTGACTCAGTAAATCTACTAAGCCTTAAAATAACCATGGATCATATCAAAATCCCCTTCCAAATTACAATATTAATCTTCAACCTTTTACACGATAGAAAGCTCAGTATAATTATTCATTACAGACTAACCAATCCAATTACAGTCAATAATGGCATAGATCAAAGCAAAACCCTAGTCCCACTTTTCTGGACTATATTTTATGATCCAATGGTAACCAAAGTTTCTAGGGACCTCACAGGCAGGGCAAGAATTCTCATATATGAATGACATGACACTCTCAAGCAATAACCTGAGCAATCTTCAGGAGGCAACAAATATTTTATGCACCTTCTTGAAGCTAAATCATATCAAATGCAACAAAAAAAAGACTGACCTCATCATCAATCTCAATCCCTCCCACCCCAACAGGAAACAAACACTCTCTGTAGAAGACGAACAAATTTGAGTTAAACCCTACAATGATTAAATCAAATATCTTGGTATCTTTCTCTCCAGAAAATCATCTGTAAAGGCCATGAAACAAAAGCTCTTTGAAAAAATCTCAAATTTCACATTAGCAATCACAACCCAAAAAGCCTGGAATGGTACAATTACTAAACAAGTCTTCTAATGGATAATCCCAGCTCAACTAGAATATGCAGCCCACATCTTTATCCCCTCTGACAATGAAGTTAATCTCTTGCAATCAAAATTTAACAAAGCAATAAAATCAAAACTAAGCATGGAGAGAACAATCCCCAACAAGGTACTTTACTTAAAAGCAGATGCTAACATAACTAAACTCCGGAACAGAAGAGACATAACTACAGTAAAATTACTGATAGTGTGACTAACCAACCCCGTGACCTCACAGTCAATATTCCAGGAAGTTCGATCAATACAAAGCTCATAAGCCATCTGGTCTTGCCCCATCTGCTCTCCCTAGCTATTTAGAATTTCATGGCTAACCCATGCAACAAAAATTGCAAAAAAAAATATAAAGTTGACATATGCCCAAATTCATGCTTCTTTGAATAGAAAATCATAACCTATCCATTGGCTTGATCACAAATCTGAATAAAAAAACCACCCTTTCACTTCACTATATAAACATCAAGACACTACAAAATATATTAGCTTATAATAGCCCAACCAAGCTAACATGGAAAGAACTTCACACCTACAAAGATTATATCACAAAAGGTCCAATCCCCAAGTGGTTTACCAACCTCACCAATAACATGCCTTCTATTAAAGGAAATACACTTCCCCTCCCTAATCCTCAACTATGATTATGGGCATATCTCGAGAACAAATCAATATATTTCATCAAAGTCAAGCTAATGCCATCATACGTCCACTTATGAGTGACAAACACTACAGTTTAGATATCCACAACAAACAAATCACAAGCTGCTCCTGTCTAATACAACCCTGTATAAAGAACAAGTTTTTGAGCCTACTAAGTTCAGTCTGGTCCTACTCTAACAACAATCAGCATGAGCTTCTCAACAATATCAATGAACTAATTTATATCCTCTTACCTTTGGCATAATATCACCCTCAGTTAATCATTCATCTCCCAACAAGCAGACTTCATCTCCCTAGTATCTCAATGGTGATCATATATTCCAATATAATAGAAACAATAACAGATATCCATCTTCAAATATATGCAAACAACCTAAACAATTGGGCAAACTTTTGGCCTATACTATCTCAACTAATTCAGAATGTAGCACCAAATTCTTAAATCACCTGCAAAGTCTCAAGCACACCGGATTTATAAATTTCTGAATATGCCAATAGACAAGTTAAAGTGTATTTTTCTAGATATATCAGCTCAATCATTAAGGAAACATCTAGTAAAAACTTAACAATAATCTGGGAGAAAATAAAAACAATCCACAAAACATAGATACTATTACAACAATTTTATTTCCACTACTCCTGCCCCTCAAATCTTTTACAACTTTGCCTCTAATTAACAATTCCAATGCAACCAGTGTTACTTACTAGATCAAATTCATTAACCAATCTACAAACACCTTTGACTTAATCTTGAGTCATTCCACCACCCACAAATCTAGATCCCTAAAACAATTTGATATAATAATTAAGACAAACAAAAAACTGAGAAAAATGGACCAAAGTAAATTCAAGCATTGTCAACATTCCACACTAAACTTATAGCTAACCAGCTTTCCACAAGAGTAAAACTTCATAGAAGATACCTCACACTATATCCAAACAATTTATGTCCCTACTGTGACATGAAAGAAGAATCACTGGATCACATTTTACACTGCCTTCATAGTAACAATTACATTAATGAAAAAAATTGAAGCTCATCAACTTAATTCAAACAAGTAAAAATAGTAATAATGACACTCAGAATAGCATACACCAACCAATTAACTCAACTCTTATTAATAGATATCATGTGTTTTAACTAGCTCTCAACATCTTTCTCCCACTAGTGGATAATGTCACAAAAAACAAAGAAGACATATCAAACCAGTCACTAAAAATCCTATACAAAGTATGGAAACAAAGGTTCAAAACAGCAATTACCTCACCTTTCTCAGGCATCAAATAGACAAAAATCAAAGCAGTCAACTCCCAAATTCAAGCCAAAAACAATGAGAGCTTCTTTAACAAAATTCTCAATATTTTAGAATTATATGATTTACACACTAACAAATCTATTTTCACCTCATCACCAATTTCTTTGTTCTGAATAAACATTAGTCATTCAGCATTAATAGTGTCAGCCCACTTATGTAGTGATAGTTGGTATTATTAATTTAGCTGCAATAGGCTACAATTAACTCATACCATATAAAGATTGTTAATCTACTGATTATAAATACCTTTTATTCAAATAAAATCGTGTATTTAATACTCATTTGCAAAAAAAAAAAAAATACATATTAATCTAGTTCTATTTTTTATTTAGCTATATAGAAGTTGCTTTCATCAAAAACCTCTTTTTGATAAGTAAATTCTGAATCACTTTTGGAGTGGATTCCTCTCAAACAGCTGGCTACAATTGTATGGTTCAGGAAATTTATATCAGTATAGGCAAATTTGTTATATCTCTAGGATACATATGCTTTATAAAGACCCAAGGAATGGTTAAGCTTGATTTTTTTTTGTTGTAAAAAGGTGAGATACCTTTTTTGACTGCTTCATATTTGTTTCTATCTAACCTTGGAAGTCCATACTCAGCAATTTTTTGCTATATACTTGAAGTCATATTATCAGAAAAAATATTCATTGTATAGTTAAACAAGAGGCTGTTCATCATGACAACTTTTTTTTTGTGCAGATTCTACTGACTTGTTTCTTGTAACTCTTTCAGTATATTGAAAACATATGTAAAAATTTCATATTCTCTTATTGACAGATATCTAAAACTTGTTATCAGTATTGCTTATATATGAAATTAAATATATATGAATTTTATATACCTAGCAACTATCAATGTTCCTTGATTAAGTTTCGATATACCATTGAATTATGCAACTCTTCTTTGTAATTGAAACATTTCAGCACTGTATTTTGTATAATATTTAAAACTTCTGGTTCAATCTAATTATGATATACAACAAGTATCACCTTGCCTAAATTCTTGTTACAAATTATAATTTTCTTATTTTTTTTTATTATATTCAGTAGGCAAGAGATAGTATCGATAGCTGGTACATGTGAAGACAGTGGATTTACTTTTTCATATACCTACTTTCCTTTGGTTTTTTTTTTATTATATCCAAGCAGGGACCCAAAAAATATTATTTTTATTTCATGGGCATTGGCAAAGTATTTTTGTGTCATCAGGTTCTCCCTTACCTGAAATATAAATATGTTAACTAGATTTTTTATTATTAAAACTATTTAAACTTACAAAATTTTTATGTGTTTTTATTTTATTTTTTTTCAATTCGTCAATATCTACTTTCAAAACAGCTGTAGTTTTTATATTATCAGCATGGCAAAATCTCAGGAACCTTACAAATTCTCTTCACCAATTTTTCTATTTTTTTATTAACATTAATAAAATATATACAGCAAATATATATACTTCGATATATTTATATTTGAAAAAGAATTAATATTAAGATCAGATATAGCTAGAAGAACACTTATTAATTTAGCAGAAGAATATTGCAAGCAAGTAATATACTCCTCAGGATTATTGTTTTTAAATGACACAAGGAAATACAAGGTAGCAATATAAATTTCTATATATATTTAAAAAACAGTTATTAGCTATATATATATATGTATAACTTGCCAGTGCAACAGGGAATCGATAGCCTAGCTGCAAGTTAAATTGTCGACAATCCAACTTGCAACTATACAAATACCTACTTAAATATTTCGAGAAGCCTGCTTTAATCCAGGATTTTCCACTGGAAACAATAGCAGCTATGTAACAGATTTAAGCTTGCCTAGTATTTATTGACAAAATTTAATATATTAGTTCAAAGTTTTCTACTGGAGGCAATAACAAACTTTATCGATAACAGCTAGTTATACTTTTATGAAGGCTAGCTTAAAAGTATTAGTCCAGGGTTTCCTACTGGAGGCAACTTTATAGACTTTTCAAGTAAAAGGCTCTTTGATTTTTGTTTTCTTCCTTTGATTGATTTACTCACCATTAGCTTCAATCTGTTTCTGTTTCTTTGAGATATGCATTGTATTATCTATACCAATGTTTTTGAAATAAATATAAGGTGCAGCAACAACAAAATATCGAATGTCTTATACTAACTTGACTATAAATATAGTGGGAACAATAAATTGATATAAAGGTTTAATTGATAATTAAGGTGTCAGATTATTTAGTTGATAAATGATGCCAATTAAAATAGCCAAAAAAGGTGGCAGTTTATTTAGTTGAAAAAGAAAGAACCAAGTATACAGTTGCAACAAAAGCAAAAGCAATTATGTTAACAGCTGTAAAAACATTAGCAAGTGATAAATTATATCTTCATGTATAGCAATATAATAATAGAAAGCTATATATATTTAAATAAATTGATCATTTAGCCAATATATAAAGAGGTGTATACATTTTCTTGAAAACTAGCAAGAAACAGGAAAAAAAACATTTGCAAGTAAAAAAAAATTTCTAGGCAAGATACCTGGCAGTAGGGATGGTAAAGCGATAAAAGTAAAAGGAAGCAAAATAAAAAATTAACAAAAAATTGAAAAAAAAATTTTTTTATTTATTGTCCAATTATGTTTTTTTATCATAGATCACTTTTACATCAATCAATTTTTAACAATTATTATTTATTCAAACAATTATAACAACTTGTATCAATTGACCTATATCAGTATTATATTGAATACTATAGCAGTATTATTATATAAGTACTGCAATATATAGGTTGCTTGTTTTATTAAAATTTTTTTTTTATCTTAAAAAAAGTCTAAACAATAAATATTATTTTGATAATACATTAAACAATACAACAAAAAAAATAAAATTTAAAATGAATTACCAGCATTTCTTGCCAAATGTACTTTCTACTATGACCTCAAGCATATGCATGCTCTAACTGTTTTGCCTAATAGTTGATTTCTTTTATCAGTTATTAAATTTTTGCTTACTAAAAAGACTTGTTTCAATGGAACACTTATTGCAGATGTTGCCAAATAATTATATGCTATGAGTACCAAACATGAAAATTGATATTCATGCATTTTCCACCACTCTAATATATCAATTTCATCACTTACATTTGGAAGAAAAAAATACAGCTGCAATTCATCTGGTTTTTTAATATGACACTGCTTAAACAGCTTCAAACTAACTGTTCCTTGGATATCTTTGCCATTGCTTGATGCAGTATTTTCTATATCATACTTCTTGTATTTTTGAAAAGCTTCTAAAACTTTAAAATTGCAACATACTTAATATTTATTTTATTATATTTAATAAAATATAAAAATATACTTATTACAAAATTTTAAAGAAACATATAAAGGCATTAAATGAATATAAAAAAAAAATCCAGGTTTTTTTTTAATTACCTTAAATAGCTTCATTTAAATATAGTTAAACTGCTAAATTTTATTTGAACCTGGCTAGATTTTAAAACTTGAAAACTAATCGGTTTCAAAATTTAGAATTCGATTCAATCAGATTTCAAAATTTGAAATTTGTATTTGATTTGAATACAAATGGATCAAAAAATTTAAAATCTAATCCGATCCATTCAGATCAAATTTGTGGATTATTTAGTTTTAGATAAAAATTGTGATCCCTATATACTATATATCTAGAAATCCTCATACACTTAAAAGAAGAAATATATGGTAATATGTTTTGCATCAGCCCAAGACCTAGCAAGAGAATTGAAGCAACATATTTTTATCCATGAACACATACTAATATGGAGAGCCAAGAAACATTTTATCAAAGAAATAGAAGTCTTAAAAAAGTAGTCACATAAAATAGAAGTTTTTGAACCAGAAGTCTTCAAATTAGAAAGTGATTCAAGCAATAATGAATCTAGTTAACAAGTTGTAAGGATAGGAAGAACAGATATCAGAAGTAATAAAAAGCCCAAATAGAAATCTGAAGATTTAGAATAAACAAGTTTTTATAATAATACTGAAAGTTCCAACAAGTCAATCAAAAAACTATTTAAGCAAGACTAGCTAATAAGAAATCAAAGAAATACAAGACAAACTTAAAATAATGAACCAAAATAGTGGAGAAATAGGACATTTAAGTGCCCAGCCATAGGAAGCAATATAAAACCAATAGGAAATTAATGATGACAAAAAGTTTCATGGAAAGAAAATACAAAATATGAGACAGAAAACAGACAGGACTTCCTAAACCTCATTTTAGCAAACTTAAAAAGGCCAAATAGTAGAATTTCAAGACTAGAAAAGAAAACAATATCCAGTAAACAAATAAGAGAGAATAGAAGAAGTACAAATTACTTCTAGAAATACTAGTTTTTCAAGATAATAATAAGGAGGACTGGACCAATTCTTTTACAACAATATTTTAAACAAGAACAAGGGGTAACAAATAAAACAAGAAGAAATAATTTAATAGCAAAATAAGTATGATATTGATGTATTTTTTCAAATAGAAAAATAGAGTTTTTCAAGAAAGTAAAAGACAAAAGTATATCAAAAAAGAAAGACAATAATAATATTTATAAGAAAGTAATAAGAATTGGTACATACAATATTAAGGATATCCAGATGCAGTAACTTATATAACCTTATAGAAGAGATGCAGAAACAAGAAAAGAGATGCCAGAATTAAATAAGACCAAATTGATCAAAACAATGGCAAAATGGGTATTCAACAATTAAACATTATATAAATACTTCCATAATACCAATGCAGATATTATATATAGAACAGGAGTCAGTCTACTAATTAGAAAAGATCTTGAAAAAAAATAACATCAGTAGAAGAAATGGAAGAATATATAATTGCAGTCAACTTATTGATTAAAAGAAACAAAATCTGTACCATGCAAATATACATCTTATCAAATAAACAAAAAAGCAAAAAAGTATAAGAGAAAGTGAAAAGTCTTATCAAGAATAAACATGGGCAAGGCTTTTATATAATATTAATGGAATATTTCAATATAATATACAACTCAGTGGAAAATAGAACATTATTTTCAAAAATAAAATTCAGATTATTATAGTATTCAGAAATCTCTCTATTCAACTTTCTTGATAAATAGGACTTTTTAGATATACAGACAATATAAAAAGGTAAAAATAAAACTTCAACAAGATAGATGCAATAAGTAGTAGTCAAATTGACTATATATGGATATTACAAGGCTTAGCAAGATATTCAATCCTACAATTTGACAAACAGAGCATGAAGAAAGTTACAAATAGTGATCATACAATGCTAATAATGATATTACATAATACAAATATTTTCACCAGAAATATATTAAAAAAATTACCTACCAAAGTATAGAAAAGAATAGATATAAAAGATATCAATATCAGGTATTTGATAATAGTTTGAACCATAAGTTCAAAACAATATTAGATCTCTTATTACAAGAAAAACCAAAAAAAAATACAAGAGAAGTTCAAGTAAACAAAATATGAAAGACCTTTAAAAAGCTAGTTAATAAGATAGCCTTCAATAAGCTTGTAACCAAAAACATATCAATCTCAAAAAATGAGCATTATAGATATAGTCCAGAGTTTATCAAATTCAAAAAAGCATTATAATTAATGATATTCTTCAAAAAAACAGAGTCTTCTAACAACTCGGATAAGCTACAATTCTTAGTACAGCCATAGAAAAATATAATAAAGCTTATAATCCCAATTATCAGATTGAAAATTATTATATCCAATATAGTATCCCAAATATTTCATAGACATTATTAAAAAAGAATATATAAAATACAGTAGAAGATCTTAAATTTACTTGCTAAAATCATGAAGCAAAAAAAGCTAAAGATACAATTAAAATAGTCTTAAAACAAAGATATGAGAATCTGTGAAATAACTAAAGAAAATGGTAAATTCACTAATGGAAAGAGAGCATATCAAAATAGTTTTGAATAGAATCAAAGTTAAAAAGAAAGATTCAAATATATCATGATCAAAAAAAGTGAAATTGAGGAAAAAGTTGGAAGATACCACTAGAAAATCAACAGAAAGTGAAAGGCCACCTTTAATAATTTTACTAATGACTGAAAAGAAGAATACAATTTTAAGAACTATAAAAAGGAATAGTGATATAAAAACCTTTTAGATTCTATTTCACAAGAAGAATTGAATAAAACACTTCAAATACTTTTCAATAATAAAGCCCCAGGAAAATTGCAAATCTGTTATGAAATGTTAAAAAGGTTAGGTCAAGATGAAAAGAATATTTAAGAAAAATATTAAATATTTTTCTAAAATGGCAAATAATATTTACTGATTGGCACAAAGCCATATTTATCCAATAGTGAAATCAAAGTCATAGAAATATGATCTCCTAAATACAAGATTTATTGTATTACTAGAAGTCACAAGAAAATGTTTTACTAAAATTCTAATGAATATACTAGGAAACATTTGTAAGTTTAATAATCTTCTGAGAGATACTAACTTTGCGGGACTATCAAGAAAGAGAACTGTAGAACTGATTCAAAATTTCAACAATATTTGTAAACATACAAGAGAAAACATGAGAGAGTTGTGGATACTTTTTCAAACATAATCAAGACCTATGATACAATTAGTTTGGACATGTTAACAAGGGCTATGAAAAGAATCAAACTTTCAAAAGGGTTTATTAAGATTATAATAGACCTGTTTCAAGATAGGGAATTTAGAATTATAATTGAAATAGGCATACAAGATCAATAATAGTTGGAGATGAGATTGATTAAGAAGAAACAATCTCATTTTTAATGTGAAGAATTTTTATGATTCTTTGTTATATAAAATTCAAAATTATAAAGCAAAGGAATATAAAATATTAGTTACTTAAAACCCAAGTCTAAAAGGAGAAGGAGTTAACAAAAAATTAAAATCTAGGCATGCAGCTATCACTTTTATAAATGATACTACATGGGTAGCAAGATTCAAAAAAGACATAGAAAAGATTCTAGAAGAAGCAAGAATCTTTTATAGAGTCAATAACTCTCAAATTAATAATACAAATTAGTACTAGTTCCTATTAATAATCCTAATCACTATCCAGAAGAAGTTTAAGTATAAATCAATGCAAAATAGTTAGAAAGCTAGATAGAACTGAACATACAAAATTCCTGAGAATCTGGATTGATAATAAAAAAATAGTAATTGAACTAAAAGAACAAATACTTAGAGAGATCAACACAATTACACAAGCCTTAAAGAATAAAAAATTGACTAACAAACAAATATTTTATATTTAAACAGAATGTTAATACTAAGGATAGAGTTCTATATGTAACATAGTATATTATCCTAGAAAATATATAACATTTTAACTATAATATATAGAAAGCTCTTTAAAAACAAGTGTAACTTGTACAGATCTATATCCAATAGCATAGTACACCATTCAAAAATTTATAACTTAAAAAGTATTTGAATGTCACAAAAAAAAAATCAAATAATAAACTATATAACAAACTAAATAATTTAGGATCAGCAGGACTTATAACAGTTATCAAAATTAAACAAATACAAGTTAAATATTAGAAACCACTTAATTTGCTTACTTGTGAGTCATTAGATCATATACTAGGTAGAGGTAACTTTGCACTTCAAGTAATAAAGTTGGCCAAAGATATAAAAATAGGTTTTAAAGTTAAAAATAGCAAGATATTTTCGAATGGAACAAAAGTAACTATCCAATCAAAGAGTACTTAGTATCAGATAAATATATGAAAGTATCAGATAAGTATTGTAAATCCAACTGATCTTTTATTTAAATAAGTATCAGATTGAAATATCTCAAGAAAAGTATTTAGACCTTAGTTTTTGTCTATTAAAGTTTTGTCACTGCCTAATGAATTTAAGAAAAAGATAGAAACTTGCAATCTATATTACCTATTTCTTAGTCTTTTGGTATCCTGGATATCTTTTTAAGGGGCATAAGTTTTTGAAGTATGAATATTTTCAGACCATTCTTTTCAATTATCAATAATATCATTAAGACATGTAAGTATGATCGATAGGAGCTTGTTTATATTTCAAAAACTAATGTATTTTATGTTAGCCAATTATCTTTAGTAAATATTTGTGCTACTTAAAATTAGGAGTCAAATTGAGGTAAGCAAAATTCCTTAGAAAACTATAAAAATAGAAGCTCTAAAAAGATCTAAACAGTTAGAAAAGAAGAAAATAAGCCTTTTTACTGCAACAAAACCTTTATAACCTCTTATTTCAAAGGTTGAAAAGATCTTTAGTTATTTCACAATCAGTTCTTCTTTTTTTGAAAACTTTTTTGTCATTGATATCAAAGATTTTTCTTGATTTTTCTTGATTACCAGAAGTCAAGTTTTTGAGTAAAAAGGTTTGTAAAAAAAAAAGAGGCAAAGACAACTCTTGAAGTCATATTTCAAGTTATTTTAAGGAAAGTATTAAGACTTTATTAGCAAAAAAGTATAAAAACTTCTTGTAAACATTTTTTTTGTATGTGATTAGAGGATTAGTAAAAAGAATTGACTCTAATTTATCTAACTAGTTTTTTATTTAAATAGTATTGGATTGAAATATCTTTAAAAAAAGCATTTAAGTTTTAATTTTTATTCATTAAAGCTTAAATCTTTAAAAAAAGCATTTAAGCTTTAATTTTTATTCATTAAAGCTTAAATCTTTAAAAAAAGCATTTAAGCTTAAATTTTTATTCATTAAAGCTTAAATCTTTAAAAAAAGCATTTAAGCTTTAATTTTTATTCATTAAAACTTTGTCATTCTTAAAAAACTTATGTAAGAGATAAAAATCAATAATTCATATTATCTAGCACTTTATTTTTTAATATTATGAATATTTTTACTAAGAAACTTAGATTTCTAGAAATAAATATTTTTAAAATATATTTTTTAATTATCAATAAAATTATTAAAATACATGAGTATATTCAATAGAAACTTGTTTATAGTTTAAAATTAACATATTTTGTGTTAATTAATTATCTTTGATAAGTATTTATACTATTAAAAATTCAGAATTAAATTGAAATAGGCAAAATTTCTTAAAATATTATGAATGTAAAAGCTTTAAGAGGATCTAAACAATTAAAAAAAAAGAAAATAAGTCTTTTTACTATAGAAAAACCTCTATAAATCTCTTATTTCAAAGATTAAGAAAACTTTTAAATATTTACAGTTAGTTTTTCTTTCTTTAAGAGCTTTCTTGTTATTGATATAAAGGTATTACTTGATTTTTTTGGACTACTGAAAGTCAAGTTATTGAATAAAGAAATTTGTAAATAATAAGAAAAAGATAAAGATAATTCTTGAAGTCAAACTTTAAGTTTTTTTTAAGAAAAGTATTAAGTTTTTATTAGCAAAGAAGTAAAAAAAATTTCTTGCAAACATCTTTTTTTTGTTAATCAAAGGATCAGCAAGAAAGAAGAATTTATTAAATAATTATTTTCAAAATTATAAATAATCAAAGTTTTTTAGATAGTTAAAAATAAGAAAAATATATTTTTAAAAAAATTAATAGACATAATATAGGATCTTTTAAAAATTTTTTTAAATTAATTTTTATTTTTAATTTTTATTTTTTTATTATATATTTGTATGTTTTAATTTCCTTCTTTGCTCTTATAAATTTAACTCAATAATTTATATAATATATTAATTGACATAATTAATAGTAACATAGGCTTTGTTATAAATAAATTTTTTATTTATTTAACTTTTAACACACTGCATATTTTTGAAAACGAAAAATGCATGCACTTGTGATTTTAAAAATGTCAATTTTAAAAAATTTTTTCTCAAAATCAATAATTCTATATGATGATATTAATGAAAATGATATTGTAATAGTAGATCGATAATCGATAATTCGCGGAAAACCATCCTTAAACAAATAATTTCTCTATAAAAAATATATATATATTTTTCTTTATTTAAAAAAATTTTTTTAAACGTAAACAATATTTTTGAACTTATAAATACTATTACAAATTGTGTCAAGTAGCTGAATAATAATAAATAAATCTATTAACTTACAAATCCTCAGATATCGATACCCATTTGCTAGCGTTTACAGTGTCACAGAAAACTCTATGATAAGAAATCGATCTATATTGAGATAATATTTGAGGTCTGGATTTTTCGAGTACAAAGATGCGCCTATCTCAAATTATTTACCTATAAATATTTGGTTTTCTTAAATTTAAAGAAATATAAGCTACTTCAGACATTCCACGATACTTTTTATCAATCAATATTGGCAAGAATTTGGGGGAAGCACCACCGCTTAGGATTATCTCAGGAAATGCGATAGCAGTAGTGTAATCTCCAAAGCGTTCATCCACAATATAGTTTAAAATTCTTGTGACCTTTGCGCACTACGGGCGAGCCGGAGGTTTAATTAAGAACTCGACAAGGAGATTAGTAGTGTAGTCTCCAGCACATTAATAATAATAAGACGAAATTTAACACAAAATGGCCGGGGGGTTTGGTAAAAAGTTTTTAATAATTCCACAGGGTAGGGAAGAAGAGAAATGAGGTGGCGCGGGGATTTGGTAAAAAGTTTTTAACAAATCTTTATCCGCAGGATTTTATATAAAGGTTAAACTAGGAAGGCGAACCCGAAGTGGCGGGGTTTGGTAAAAGGTTTTTAATAAACTTTTACCCGAGGATTTAGTAAAAGTTTTTAAAAATCTTCCCTTAAAAATTTTTATGAGTGCCGAGCATGCCAATTAGACACTTATGTACCGACACAGATCACTCTTAGAGATGGTGAGCCCAATATCCCGCCGGTCTAAATTTAGTATTAGAATGAATAAGATAATATTATCGATAATTAAATCGCATAAATTTGATTTTTGATATTAAAGGCGTGGTATAATAGAATAAATATCCTCAATAACGTTTCTTAAAAACGTAGAAATCTTGCAAATACCTTATCTGGGTTCTTCTAGATTGCAAAAATTAAAGTCATCCGCCTATTGAGCGTTAAGAAGGAGAAAACAGGTATTTAGTTGCAAAAGGATACAATAACCTCGAGAATACATTATAAAACGTTGATTGGATTATATATACTAGATGCGTGGCTGTGAAACTTTTTAAACTCACGTGGATTGCGCCTGACTGCATGTTAACTATCACGTTAAAAGTTATTTTTTTGATAGAAAAGCTTCTGATACGTATGTATGTACTATATGTATAGAGGGGTCGCACAAAATTAAGTAATGTTATTAAAAATGCGCTTACGTCATACTGCGCATTAATAAAACGCGTTTGTTTTGATTTATTTTAGTATTTAAGTAAAAAAATTTTTTAATTTTTAACACATACATACCAATGGAACGTAAAAATGACTTCATGGATGGTAAACAACATACAATAGAAATGCTAAAAAAAGAAGACATGTCTGCTGCTAAAATTGTGCGAATTATTGGAAGGTCTGACACTGCAGTTAAACACTACCTCAAATAGTTAAAATTAACCAGTAGTTCTAATTACTTGGGAAGAAAGAATAGTGGCAGAAAATTAGTGATAGACATATATCCAGAACTGAGAAGAATATCAAAACACATATTAGTTATTAAATTTCCATCCAATCCTATTTCTCACTATACTTTAACTAGAATTTTTAAAAAAATTAATATTCATTCCTATATTGCATGTAAAAAACCATTTATTAGTGAAAAAAATTGAATCAAATAATTAAATTGAGCAAAAATTCATAAAAACTGGACAAAAAAGAATTGGAGAAATGTTCTTTAAACCAATAAATCCTTCATTAGTATAGACTCTTATGAAAAAGTCCATATTTGATATTGTGAGGATGAACTTTATGATCCAAATTGCATATAAGCAATTATTAAAAGTGAATGACAATCAATCATGGCATACAAATGTGTAAATGAATACAATTTGTATTATTTAGTTTGAATTCTATTTTATATAAATAGTATAGAATATAAGAATCTCATTTTGAATACCATTTATCCAATAAATTTGATCACAAAAGATAGTATATTACAAAAAGACAATGTACCAATTTACAAGTGTAAACTTGTGAAAGAAATCAAGTTCAAGTTTAAAATCATGACCATGGAATGGTCATCACAATCATCAGTTCTCAATTCAATTAAGAATATATAGAGAAAGATCAAGACATAGATTTATAAGAACTGAAAACCATATAACAAATCTGATTTAAAAGAGACTATTACTGTCACATATGAAGTATCAAATTTGATAAAATTCTTTACTTTATAGATTCAATGTCTAACCATGTAAAAGAAATAATAAAAAAAATGAATATGCAACACATTGGTAGATTATTTGTATATATATAAAATAAATTTTTATTATACAATTAATTTTGTTGCCATGAAAATTGGCTTAATTTTGTGTGATTCTTTTATATACTTATTTATCAAAAGTATCTAATCATATATAAATAATACTGAACCAGTAGGAATCACAACAATTATTAGACTTAACCAAGCACAGATAAAAAATTGAAACCACCCAATTTGTTAATTTGCAAATTCTTAAGTAATCTAACAAACAAATATAACTTATCACTCCAAGTGATTAAAATTGCTTAAAATATAGAAATAATATTTTATAGTTGAAAATGACAATATATCTTTAAATAGAAAAAGGGAAACATTTGGATCAGAGAATATTTTGTACTGGAAGAATATAAAAAAATCATATAATTACTTAGAAACAATTAACTGATCTACCTATATCAATTGATTGATTAGGAAATTAAAAAAAATAAGAGACTGGTAAATGCTTCAGCTTCTACAAGATACAAGCAAAAAATCTATATCAGAATGGTTTCAAATTATAATCAAAAATTTTTCAGGAGAACAATTAAAGCAGCTTATAAGATCTGGGAGAGAAAATTATATGAAATGGGAACCAGAATACTTAAAAATAGATTCTAATCAAGACAAGTAATTTATATATTTAGTTTTTAATATAGAATCGAGAGGCTTTTGAAATTACACAAAAGTTTTCATAAAAAATTAATCAGTTATTAGAACATCAAAAAGCCATCAAGGATAAAGTTACTTGCTTAGAAAACAAAATTCACATGAGTCAACATTTAATCACTAAACAGGATTTTATTGAGGTAAGGTTTAATTTTTCATCTTTTAAAAACTTCAATAACATTTTAAATTCTATAATAATATGCAGTCAAGAATATCATAAAAGAAATCTTTTTTGAAAAAATATAGGTAAATTCTGAAGATTTTTGCTAGCATACAAAGAAATATTTTCAGTGAAAACATTCAATGTTCTTTGAAGGCCACACAAGAAAATGTTGGAAGATATATTATAAAAAATATATTTACCAAATGGTAATTATTGCAGTTATTAATAATATAAATAAATTTATTAACGATATTATTTATTTAATAGCTTGTGTAACAACACAGATTACTTCGAGGGATCATGGCTTTGAAAATCTGGAATGCCATATTTTCAGTCTTTGGCAAAAACTCCCTGGATACAATCAATACAAATGCAACCACTACTATAGCCTGGAAAAATTCGCAAAAAACCCTGGAATACTTCAAAAATCTTCATGTCTGTCCTAGATAGAAAAACCAAAGCATAATAGTGCACATTCTCAAAAAAGTCTGACCAAAAAGGATGCCTCTGAGAAACAAGTTGCATTTGCTATTGTAATATATCAAATAATTTTAAATTCATGTAAAGAAAGTATTTTAATTAATGAAGCATTAATTAAAAGCAAAATAGAAAAAAATAAGATAAGTTTTAAAATTCTTCAAAGTATTATAGAGTTATTTGTTTACTAATAAAATATTTTAGAAAAAAGTTAAAAAGAAAATCCGATTTACGGAAGGCAATTCAAGTGATGAAGATCTAGAAATGCATAAGCAGGAAAATATTGAATTTCAAAGTACTCTGAAGAAAGTAGAAAATGATGAAAATGATTTAGGATTGCAATCAGAAAATGCAGGAATAGAAAGATCTACTTTGACAATAAGTAATGTAAATATAAATAATTAATAAAAATATGTAAAAAAAGTAATTTTCAATAAATAAATTTTTAAAAATAAATATTTTAATAACAATGTAAAATTATTTTTTTACAATTTAAAATATTTGAAATTCTTTAGAGTTTATATATAAATCTCTCTCCGAAGGCTTCTAATAACAATGGAGCACCTTCAGAGTTTTACACTTGAAAAATTTTCAGAGATTTTTGCCAAATAAATTCTTGGTAAATTGCAATTCTTTGTTATATAATTCTCAGATGTTTTTTATTTGTGATGGCTTTACTTACAATCTTGTATGCCTTGATGTTTCGATGAATTATATTCATCTATTCTTGAGGATACTCATTTGAATATTCTTGTTGAATTTTTTTTAGTTGTGCCACCAGATCTGGGAAGTAGTTTTCTATTGGTACTGGTATTTTGATCACAGCTGATATAGTATCTTTGCAGATTTGTTGAATTTGGTTTTTTCACTTTTGTAGTTTTATCAGAGAGTCTTTTTATTTGTATATATTGAGATATATTTTCTTCTTATGATAGTATTTCCTTTTAGAAATATAGTTTTTTATTATTTTGAGAATGTAGTTACATAGGATATTTCATTTTTTATCAGTTGATCCTTGTGTTATTGGATGTTTGGTCAAACCTTTTTCCATTTCTCTAAAGAACTTTGTCCATTGTTTTGTATTAGTAAAGTGCTAATTTATTCGTGATATATTGCTTTTTTTTTTGTATTTAGATTTCAGACTTCGATCTCTGTTACTATGGGAATATAATCACTGCTTATTAAGATATTTATTATATCCTCAATAATAGCCTTGCTGCTTTACCAGGTAGTGATTTAATTGATCCATATTTGATCAATTTAACTTTTGTTATATTCTCTCTTTCATGTATACTCCTTTTTTATGAATTATGGATTCAAAAGTTGTTTTCAAGATTATTGTTTAGAAGAACCTCTATTTGAGAACCTGAAAGTTTGTTTGAGGTGATTGATTTTTTATTGTTGGATTTGTCTAGTGATAGGTTTAATATACCATTTATGTTTTCCAAAACCATCATGTTTCAATTTTGTTGATTTGCTTCTTGTATTCATTTGATTAAAATATTTAGGATTTTTTGTCTTTTCTCACATCTTGGATTCATTGAGAAGTAGATATTAATAATATGGACCTTTCTTTTATTTGGAAAAGCCAAATCTACTCGAATTAATCTACCTTCTCATGTTTAATAGCTATAGAGATGTGTAGAGATATCTTTCTGTATTATTAAGTTTAGGTCTTATCTGATTATTTGTATTTCATTGTGGGTTCAAATTATATGATATTCAAGATGTTTCTAAAACTTTTATTGTGTTGAAAATCCATTTGTTTTTGTAGTAACTATTATACTCCACTACTGTATATGATACATATTGAACTAGTTTTGTCTTTTGTATTATTCTATAATTTTTTAACAATTGAAGATAGCTACTTTTCAAATTGATAATGAAATCATTTCTACTGTTTCTATGTTTTGATTATTATTTTTGCTAAGAAGTGTTTGTTGAAAGGTAGGCTGATTTGTAAGGTTTTCTATTATGTTTTTCATATTATCTTCTTGAATTTCTTTATTTGATTAAGAATATAAGGTATCTTTTATGATATTTTTTTCTTTAAGTAAAGTACTTATAATACTTCCTATATTATTATTGTTAGGTTTGTGTATTTATATTTCCTGGAATAAACCTGGTGATAACCTCAAGAACTTCTTTCATATTGTTATCCATTTTATTAATTGATAAGTGTAATTGATATTATTGTGCTTGAATACTATTTTGTTGATTTTCTCCTATATTTAAATATTATGTTATCATTGTACTCATTGAGAAGATGGGTTTATTTTTAGCTTGGCTTATTGTCTCCATACCTTCCCCTTCTAGAATTATAATTCTTTTATCGAAATTTGCAATATCTTCTTTAATGATTATGATTTTTTGGAAGGATTTCTTATAATTATCAAGATTTTCTTAAGACTATCATGTTGATTCTTAAGTCTTTTTTTGTTATCATGGTTTTGTTTGACTGTTACTATGTAGAAGCTTGGGATATTTTTTGTTTTTAGGAGAATTTGTCAAGTTTCTAACTGTGCTTATATATGCTAGTCTGTATTTATTATATAGTTTTTCAAATCTGTTTGCTTGTTAATAGTAATATTAGTACTATTGTGTTTTTCTTTTCTTGGATGGATACTTTGCTACTAAATAGTCTGCACTATTATATGTATATAATGCATAGTTTAATTTTGATAGATTTCTATTTTGTAATAATTTTACCAAGTTGAAAACTTTATGCTACTGCTGTATCTAAGTCTTCCTGTGTTTCAAACTAATGACTGCAAAGCGTTTTCTCTTATATGACATATATCTTGGGATGTAACATATCTTTGTCTTGATTTATATGCAAATATGATAGAGATTAAAGACTGTTGTGTTTGGTGATAAGTTTGTGAGTTTGACCGTGATGGTATCATAGTCTTTCATTTATTATAAGGACCATTGTGTATCAAAAATTTTAACTGAATCTGCTTTTATGGGGATGTCCCATTTTTTTATGATTTGATCTTTCTCTTCTTTTCCAAAAAAGATAATAGTTGCTATTTGCCACATTTATTATATAAATATACTGATATTGGTGATTGCTTTATATTTGAAAAAGGTTTATTACATGTCGATGAATTTTGTGTCTAGTGGAATATCTCATACTCTAATACTGTTTTCTCTTTTCTGTTCTGATAGAGTATTTGTCATATGCTTAAAATATTTTTTATTGATATTAAGTAAGATTATGTTTTATACTTCATCAGTTGCTTATTGATCTCTAAATATGTCAGTAATATATTTATCTTCATTTTTTTCCTTACTACAGATTGCCATCAAACCTTTAAGAAAGTTAAGGCTTCTTATCAAGTATATAATCTTTTGAGTAGATATTTTTTCTAGGATTTCAGTACTTTATACTGACTTTGATTCTTTGCCATATTTAGTATTTCTATCAAGGAGAATTATGGCCTAGATTTGTAATAAGGATTAAAGTTTCCTTTTGATCTGCTATATGAAAAAACAGTTCTCATATAATCTGTTATATTTATGATTGAACCTGGTTTGACATCCTCTTTTATGAGATACTCTTCTGCTTTTGTTTTTTTATTTATTCCTTTGGGTTCTATTATAAGGACTACTTCAATAGTTTTATATTTTGTTTCTCTCTCTAGAGTATAAAGGTTTCTATATTTTGATAGTTCTGTTGAAAGTTTGCTTTGACTTGTTCACTCCATTATGTCGAGATTTTATTATGAAAAAGCTTATCTGTTTGGCCTTTTTCCTTTTCTCTGATATATATCACATTTTCTTGATGTTATTTTACTATTTGTAGACTTTGTTTTTAGTTTGGCTGGTTGTTTTTCTCTTGTCTAAAGTGTTTTTCTTTGGAAGCTTCATATGAATTCTTTATATATAATTATTGTATTTTCTTTCACTAAAAGATTTTTATTATAGTTGAGACTTGTTTGTAAGTATTTGCTTTTTTGTTTTATTTGTGAGTATATCTTTTCATTCACTTTTTTTTTCTTTAAAAATTACTATAAAAGAAAAATTTTAAGAAATTAGTAATCTATAAGAGTTTTTTTTAGTTCATTACAAAATTATTTATTAATAATTCAAAAAAATTTGACATTAATTTATTAATAATTTGTCAAAAATTCATCAACTATTCATTAAAAATTTGACAAGTATTTATTAAACTATTTATTAAAAATTTATTAACAATTCATTAAAAATTCAGCAATTATTTATTAAATTATTCATTAAAAGTTTATTGACTATTCATTAAAAATTTAACAACTATTTATTTATTATTTAATAAAAATTTATAAAATTTGTAAAAAAAATCATTCATATTTATAAATTATTTGATATTATTTATATAATAATATATAATTAATTAAATTATAATATAAATAATATATTATGTATTATATTATAATTTGTATTATTCATAATTTACAAATTTAACCACAATTCAAAAAAATTTGCACATAAGTTTATCAATTTTTTTACTTTATTGTGATAAATGGTTGCCAAATTTTAATTGAATAGTTAATAAATCTTTAATAAATAATTTAATAAATAGTTGTTGAACTTTTGATGAATTTTTAATTAATTTTTAATAGATAGTTTTGATAAATAGTTGATGAATATTTGATGAATATTTATTGAATAGTTGATAAATAGTGGACAAATTTTTGACAAATTTTTGATGAATAGTTGATGAATATAGTTGATAAATAGTTGATTAATTTTTGACAAATTATTAATAAATTAATGCCAAATTTTTATTGAATTATTAATAAATAAATTTGTAATGACTTTTAATAAATTTTTGTCAAATTATTGATAAATTATTTGAAAAATTATTAATATGCTGATTTTTGTAATATTTATAGATGAATTATATAGTTGCTGGTTTATTTATATCATTTTTTTTGCTGAATTGTTTATTTTTTGCTGAATGTTATATAAGTGGTAGTATACTGAATAATTTTTTTTTAACTAGTGCAAACAAGCTATGGAAAATCTTTGAAAAACTATTAAATAAAGCTGTCTTCAACAAACTAATAACAAAAAAACAACTTTGTTAAAAGAAAAGAACTATAAAAATAGTTTCAAATTTTCCAACGATAAAAAAACTTTGCAACTAAAAAGATTTTTAATAGATCAATAATATCAAGAGAGATAGGTAAGCTATAAGCTCTTATCTTGGCTATAGTTAAGTATAACAGTATATACTATCTAAATTATTAAATCAAAAAATTACTGTGTCCAATATAATATCTCTAATATAATATACACTGACTCAAAAAATTGTCCCAATAATTAAAACTTTTTTGTTTATAGCGTATATCTTTTGAGCGACTGATTTAAAAAAGTAATAAATTTAACTATAGATGCATATTTATTTGATCTTTTAAATAGTATATAATTAATTTAAGTTA